>VOQK01037637.1:5137-22251 GCA_015052645.1 Benitochromis conjunctus
ATGCCAACACACACAGCAAAGGCAAGAAAAGAAGGCAGTGGAGAAAGATAAGTGGAGAGGAGAGGGACACTGTGGCACTCAGCTGATAAAACCCACTTCCGCCCATCTTTAACTGGTGGCTCTGGCAGCGAGCGATCCGCACTACAAGGAACAGCTGCTGCAGCCTGATTAATTTTACAGGACACCAGTCATTCAGTCTACAAATGTATATGTCTTATTATTAACGCTGTGTCATTCTGGGTCATTTCAAAACAGCTTATTTTTATTATTTACAGGATTTTTAAATAAAGTCGAGGTCTGCTTTTTGAATCCGTTCTCTTGAAAAAGTCATGTTACACACATACTGTTTCACAACAGCCGGTCTGATCGTTAACTGGCAGTCAGTTAATCAGTTTTAATGAACAACTGACATTAAAGAAGCTTTCAATTTTGTCATTTATTTCTGGTTTTCTTTCTTATGAGAGTAAATTGAACAGGTTGACTGGACAACACAAATGGGGTTGTTGCAACTTGTAAAAAAGGAGTCATGCATTAATAAAAAATATATATTTTTACAGGCCTGTATTAAATATCAATCTTTCACGGCCACACGAGAGGACTTATGATGCATTTTCACCTACTTCCTGGACTCTTTTCGCTTGTAGTGTACTTGTAAGAATGACCTGGGCAATTCAACGAGGTATTCAAATGTTCTTCCAGGATTTGCTAACAAAATTCTTGGATCTTCATCCAGTGAAAACATCCAATACTGAGGAGTCCCACGATTCAAGAGGCTGATTCAAGGCAAAAACCAGAATCCCCCGCCGTAAGGAAATAAGCTGGAGCTCGTCCAGAGCCCCCAAACCAACCGTAAATAGATTAACCACATAATTAAAACTCTATTTCCACGGGATTAAACGCCAGTTGTTGTCAGCAAAGCTGCTTTCAAAGAAACACGGGGTGGGGTAGTAGCTGCCTACAGGATCAGCAGCTGTCAAAAATGATAATGTCTTTGCTATTAGAAAGAATCGTAAAATGAAATCAAAAACGTTCACTGTTCGCGTCTGCCAAACAGATGCCCACGGGGCTCGTAAACAGGGATTGTGAATGGGAACCGGGACAAAAATAATAATAATGAAAAAGGGACAATGCTCCAGTGAGTGTCGTAGGCTTTGGCTCACATACAGCGCATATGCGGCCTGATGAACCAAAACAGGTGCTGTTACAGCTCCATTTTGAATTTCGATGGATTGTTGGCTTTATTTTCTGTATGCAGCCGATTTGCTGCGTCTTCCCCCAGTGCTCGTGATGATCGCCAAGACAAAAATGAGAAATTTGCACAAACGCTTTGCATTTTGCGGGGCGTAGTAAATCGTCAACAACCTAGCTCTGGCACAGACTGAGTGGCACTGGCCAAATGTGCGAGTGAATGGCCTGTGCAACAATGAAAATACAAGTCAGTGAAGAGGGGGTAGCCTATCAATCCCCGTGCGAAACATCAGTGAGAGAAAAATGCGCAGCACAAATTTTAAAAACAGAAAAAGAAGAAAAGCCGAGATTGAAAGCCGAAATAAATCTGCATTGTCGCACTAAACTGCTACGAGCTCTAATTAACGTACCTTTGACGCGTCTTGAGATTTAGCCCAAAAATCAGAGACGCGCAGCGAGGAACCGTGTTAGATCCGTACGGCTGTCCTCATTAGACAAATAATGGAATCGGATGGCCAGTTGCTGTGGAAACCCCGGGCCAGCCACGAATCCCATTTAGCGAATTTCGGCAAAATCACAGGAGGAGGAGGTCATGACGGGGACTGCCTTCAGGAGTTGGGGGCACAGCTGCCGAGCAGCTGCGGTGGGCCGGGCAAACCTGTTCAGCTGGGAAGGGTCGGCGGCGCGGTAAATTGGTGCGACGAAGCAGGAGTGGTGTAGTGTGGAAAAGACATGCCTCGTGGGGGGGAAGGCACTGGATAGTGCATCACCAACGAAACACGAGAGCGCAAATATGGAGAGGCTGGATTTTACGCAGTAACGTCGGGAGCATTCACCACGTCGCCTTGCGTAACTCGACGCCGGCTGTTGAATTCGCCGAGGCGTTGACACAAAACAACCCCCCCCCCCCGTTTGGATTTTCCTAATATCTTTTTATTAGTCACGACTGAAAAACATTCTTGTAATAAAGGTAATAAGACACGACGCGCGCGTCCTGTACGTTTAAATCTCTCGTTTGCTGAAAAGCCCCGGTAGGCTCCATTGAGCCGACTGGGAAAATTGGTTGCTAAGCGACACACACTTCCCTAATGGTAAGTTTGTGCTGGTGCAGTGATATCGGAACACGGTCGGCTTTCAGCGGTGTTTATCATCCATCAGCTGATATCCTCTCCCACACTCGCGCATCAAGTTTCCAGTAGTTGAAGCGGAGAACTGAAACTACTTCAAGGAGACTACTTTTTGTACGTAAAATAAAGCGTACTCGGATTACTTTTTTCAATGGCACAATTAACTAGCATGACAAATAAGATATATTCAAGCACAGGCATTATAATGAAGGCCCATGTCGCTCAAAGAATCCTTAATTGGAACACTGCAATAGCTGATAGTAGAAGTACAATTCCCAAAAGCTTTTTAATTTCACTGGTGACTCTATACGTGCAATTCTGATGTCCCAATAACCTTTGAAATTAAAGTTAATTTAAAAATAACTGCCCAGACGCATACCGAGGTTGCCAGGATTTGTCTGGAATAATTGGATTCAAATCAAGGATTTAGACAAGATAGTTCATGTAAGACATGTGCAATACTACCACTTTAATAAAATGCTAAATGGGTCTAAATGAGGTAATAAACATAAGGACTGAGTGGCGTCCTGAGGCCTTCTACAGTTAGCAAAAATCTGATAATTGTTTATCTCTGAATTTTTAATACATTTAAAACATAAAATCATTTTATTACAATTTTAGAGTGAAAACACAACCTAGTTACTGGCACTTTTGGACACTGTGAGCCTTTGGTGTATCATTTATGGCATTATGATACTTTAGTACCACAGCTTTATAAGGTGTTTTGTCAAACAGAAGTTTGGGTCATGATGTCATTCTCGTTTCTTTACATGAAACTGGGGGTTGGCAATTACTATAAACTGCTAAGGTGAATGACTAAAGAACACGTTTATTTCTGCCCTGTTATTAACACACAATTCAACCAATGATATTCCATTTTTACTAAAGAAAATGTATAACAAACGTACCCAATAAAATGCGTTGTGTAACTAAATAAAGTGTTGGTAAGCACCATGATAATTAGCCGTTTCTGTAATGTGTTGAACAGGATGTAGTTGGTCCTTCTCTTGTGTCTCAAACTCAACACATCTTTAATTTTTTTTTAATTGTTGCACATTTGTGCTTATACTTGTAATCATAACGGAATTCTTATAACGTTGGCAACAACCCAACACACACATTCGCAAGGTAATACACACACGCACGCACGCGTAGACATGCACGTAGACATTTATCGCTTCTTTTTGCTCTCTTTCTTTGGTTTCTGTCGAGGCTGAGGTGTTGCTCCTTTAGGTCTCTTTATCTGCTCAGCAGCCTTTACGTCAGTGGACTCGGCCTCCTCCTGCAGAACAAACACAGAGCACCCTGAACAACCTCCAGTGTAAGAACTTTTCACTTGTCCTTAGCTCTCACTTAAAAATAGGAATATAGTGTTAAAAGTCCAGCACTTTACATCCTAACTTCAATAAAATAATGCAAATATCCACAACAATATACTGTATAAAAGTAAAAGCAATGGACAGTGCACAGTGCAGTGGTCAGAATAGGGGAGATGGACAGATCACCAGGGTGCTGAACCCTATAGGGCTGAAAGAAGGATGTAGCTCACAAGTTAGAGGCTATTTAGGCCAACTGACAGCCAGTTGATTCATGTTTAACTAGTAAATATAATGCTAATGTCATTTTATTCATCATTGTTTTTTTCCATGTTAAACCTGTCATAAAAAGTGTGTTTAATCTGACTTCTTATCCACACGGGGTAAGTATTATACATTGTCAATGCTGTTTATACAGTTTGCAGTTTTCCATCTCTTTATGAAACTATCGCAGTTTAATGGACAGTTGAATAAAATTCCCAGACACACACTGTACACGGCAGACAAAAGAAACTGACACGTTTCAGCACTTTTTATTTTCTGCCAGCCCGGTTTCTGTGAGTGTAATCTTTCCCATTGTTCTGGTGGGTAAGAACGACAGCAGGCTGCTGTAAAAAAAAGATGAAATGGCGACATACTGTGGAGAGTAATCAGCGCATCTGATAATGATGCCTGAAAATAGAGTAATTTGACAGTGGATTTAATTGCTCTTGTCTATAAATAATCTCTCCTGACAGTTGTTATTATGGAGATTGTGAAAGTAGCCCTGTCTTCACAGACTTTCTAAAACAAGAGACTCAGCACTACACTTGCTAAGTGGTGCCCAGTTTCTCTGCATTACTTTTTCTTGATAACTTCTAAATGTAACAGGCAAAATATAATAAAAACGAATGATTTTATTTTCAGTATTATAATGTTAACACAAGCTGTTCCACAGTATAACTGCATTAATGTGTTTAACCCGTTGAAAACCATAATGTAATCAATTAAACTCTTCTGAGACATAACAAAATGCATTATAACATTTACATATATTACAAACAACACATAACATGATGTATTTTGACAAGTATCTTTATATGAAACCTTGGCTGTGAGGTGTTATGACAGTCTTTAAACCATATATTACTTTAAAGCAGAGTAACACTGTTTAAAATAGCCTAAATTAGGTCAATGATTACACACTAATACCAAGAGAGGAAAAACATCAGGATGGGCACATGGTGTACAGTGACAATTTGACTTAACTGTATGCATTGTGCTACAGATTTATTCACATGCTTCCTGTGATGCTTAATGAAACCAACCTTACCCCAAGCCAAACCAGAGGGGAGTACTACGAAGTGAGATCAAGGGGTTACTGAGCTCTGTTAAACTTAATGTCAGTGTTCAGTGTCACAGAGATGGCTCTGTTTTTATCTGGTTGTAAACCAGAGTCTGAGTCATGAGAATTTGCATGCATTCACTTGATGATGCATACAGTGTATTCATGTTTTTTTTGTTTTTTTGTTTTATATATATTTGGTCCTAATCTACTGCTTTTACACTGAACTGCAGCTACTAAAACACAGATTGTTGGCTATTCATCACCAATACTACCTCCTCAGTCTTTACTTTCTCAGTTATTACTTTCATTCTGGCAACAAACTGAAGTGAATTGTCCCTTTTGTTAGGTTGCAGGAGAGTCTCAGCACTGCGTAGCATTTAAATGCACAAAAAGCCTCACAGCTGGATTGTGCAGCTGAAATAAACAGTAGTAACAAAACCAGACATAGCAGTGAAATAAACATAACTCGAGATGACGTCTACATTTATTTTGACCACCGATTGTGCTTGATGATTTCAGAAACGTTGGGCTTTCATGTCCACAGAAAACCAGAGTTACCAAAGCCGGTGGATAACTGCTCTGGTGATACCCATCGTCTTCAACTGTGGCTTTAGGATTCGTTAATTCAGCTAACACAAAGAAAGCCTGACTGTGCTGAACTTCCTTCATAGTATACCCCTCAGGATGGGCAAACACACCTCTTTATAAGACCCACCTGTTCATGGCCCTTGGATGAGGGGAAGATAACAGCCAGGATGCAAATAAGCTGAAAGATGGCTCCGAGAAACAACCCATAACGCAGTATGCTTTCTAGCAGGGTGGGCTCAGGAATCTCTGGAGTGGACAAGTCCAGCTCTGCAGACATGATTGCCCTGCTCCGTTACGCTTCCTTCAGTTACCTGCCTGTGAAATCAACGTCAGCAAGGAAGATATGCAAACCATTAAATGACGACAGGGTGCATTAAAAAAAAAGAGCGAGGTTATCTGTTGTTGTTACGCTGCCTCATAGCAGCCACTTTTTAAACAGACTCTCTTAAAGATGTGAATAAAACAGACACTCTGCTCCGCCGTATTCAAACGGACCAACACATAAATGTATTTCATGCTTACTTTATATATTTACTTTATTGTGGGTACGCCCAGGTAGCGCACACTTACCGCGTTACAATGTAACGAAGCACTTTGGCAGGACACGTGCTCGAGAGTGGAAAGCGGGGAAAAAGCTCACCAGTGATGGAAATGCGTCCCACGTTTTACCGCTACGGGAATGCAAACACCACAGCCAGCTCTTCTAACGTAAAAAAGCTAAAGTAGTTCACAAAGGGAGAGAAAATAAATCACTTGTCGGAAATGACATCATAAATCCGCCATCTCTTTCCGCTCCGATAGACGATTGGCTTGAAAACACCGCCCTCTAACGTTCGTAGAGAAGATTTAAAAAAAATATATATATATTTTTTAAATTATTTTATTTTACAAAAACTATCATTTACTGTAAGAGCTTAAGAATTCTTAAGCTGAAATTGGTCCTTCCTCGATTTTATGCACTGTGAACTATAAAACAAAAGAAAAGAAAAGAGAAAAAAACAATCAAAGTTGAATTTAGTGAAATAAATGTCATCATAGAGGCAAACGCTTCTTTATACTCCAAGCAGAGTCTCTGTGCTCCACCAGCGTGATGCATGGCTGTTTTACAGGAAATAAGCATCCACCCAAAAAGCTCAAGAGGTTTTCAGCCACTAAATAATTTACCGCCTCACCTCAAAGATGAAGTGTGAACGTTAATAAGTGTTGCTACTCAAGATAAATACAGCCAATATTATCTCTTAAGTGTGCTTTTTAGTATTGCTGCATGCAGTATTACTGCATTTCCATGCAGTTTTTCCACATAATCATTAATGCTAACTAAAGTTTGTGGGAGTCTTTTCTCACTCAAGTTTTCCCTCTTTCTATTGCAACAATTATTAAAACTTATAAGGCTTATTTCTGTTGCTACTATGTCGTCAGAAGTCTCCTTATTGTGTTATGTAAAAAGGAGACAGTCAAAATGTGTGTCACAATATTAACAGGTGAGTTCAGATGCTAAATGCTTTTAATACCATTTAATTGCTGCCACCTACATTGCAAAAGAGCTTTCCTGTTTACACTCAAATAATGGCTTTTGCACAGTGCTGTGTATTTTTTTATCACTTGAATTAAAAAAAATAGATAACACTTTTGTCCTTTAGTTCCTTCTGCTTCCTATATGTAACAAAATGATTAGAGTCAGTAAGTCAACACTCAAACACCATGATTCATATACAAAGAATTTGTTTAATATAAAACATTTTCTACAAGCTTACAAAGAGCAATTTTACAATTGTATAAACAGAGAGAAGTTAAACAGGTTAAAATAAAAGAGTATAATGTATATATGATCAACTATTGTTACTAAGACTGAAATATATGATAACAAAATGGAACTGACCCTTTAAAGTAGTACAGAAATAAGATATAAAACAGATCAGTTTCTATCATTTCCTTTAAATTACAGTTACTGAAGATGCATTGTTCTTGTTCTTGATGTCTACAGATTACGCTTAAACTATGAGTGGCTTCAGGGCAACATGATCACTCTCCACCGTGGCCTGTCATGTCTCTTCTTATGATGTCATTCACTGGAAAACATTGGAAAGAGGGATCAAGAAATTGCATATTTACAGCAAAAACACAAGTTGAGCATCTTATTTCTATTATTCTTAAATGCTATATAGAATGTAATGTAAAGTCCAGTTGCGAAGATTTTAAATTCTTAAAACTTCAAGTTTTGATCTGAAGGGTGAGAAGATTGTGCTCTATTTATTCCCACCAGCAGGTGTTGCCATAGTCACACTTTTTGGGGCAGTTTATGATTTTGTTAAAGGTTGATGGTAGAGAATAACAGGAAAGGATGGGGAGATGTGGGAAAGACCTCAACTAGACTTGAACTTGAAAGGATGTTGTGGGTTGTGGTTTGTACCCTGGAGGCCTCAGCCATCAGCCCTCCCCAAAAATGTTCTAATTTTAAGCATAAATCAGTCTAATCGTGACTCTGCAATGGCTAGAAACACCGTCATTAATGTAAAGTCTACATCAGAGACCAAAGTGCTTTTTTTTTTAAACCATGAATGTAAATGTATCTGCATGTACTTCCTGTGTCTTCCCTCCGCTACGGATGTGTAAACATAAACACTCTTCCACAGCAAACCCGGTCAGGTTGCTTCAGAGCGGTGCTGCTGCTTGTTTCCCCATTCATTATCTACAAACACAGCAAAAACTCTAAGGAAAGTGCTTTGGGTCATACCAAGTTTCAAGTGAGCCCATGATACTTTAACAAGCGTGTGTGCTTGCATGAGTGTGTGAAGTGAGACAGTGAAAGTAAGCCTGAAACAGACAGGAAAGTGGAGAGAAAGGCCCTAAAGAAAACCACAACGCAGGATTTGCAAGCATACAGTTGCAATATGCTTGTATGCACTGCAAATTGGACCACAAACACAAGGCTTCAGTATTTCACCTAACTGTTGCACCTTGTATGCACTTTTTTAATATTGTGTATATATCACAATGACACAATCACACTTGGAGGTGGGGGTGAAAAGCTTCTCCTCATGACAAAGCATCATTAGCATATAAACAGAATAACAACAAACATTTTTGTTCAGTCTCTTCCCAAAGTATGGCTGCCTAATCTGTGTGCAAATATGAAAAAAACAAAACAAAAACTATGTGTATAAAGATTTAGAGTGGATTAAACCTTGCCAACATTCTTGGGTGAAGTGGGAATTCTCGATGGAAAGGTTAAAAAAACTGTCAGGCATAATTCCATGGTGGAAAAATGTCAGGAGGATTTCAAGCTTTCTATAACTTGTACCACACTATCTGAAGAATGTGATAAAAACAGTACATAACATTAATACTCACCATCCTCCAGATAGGCATAACTGAGGTTCTCTTGTTTGATCATGATTTTCTCTGGAGCTCGTTCCTCATGGTTTGCTCTAGCAGGGGCGATCTGGGCCAGAGGCTGCCCACCTGGGTCCACCCGGCTTCCAACTTTTACCTGGACTTGACTTTGAATGTATCTCGAAGGTGGTGACTTTCCTAGTGGTAGTGCTGTCTGCACGTAACCATGATTCCTTGACATTGAATAAGGGTCAAATGAATCACCAACCTGAGGACCTTCACCCAAATTGGCCACAGGGGTCCTGGCACTGACACACTGGCTGGGAGCGGAGGCTTGATGAGGAGCTATTGGGGAACTACCTAGTAGAGCGCTACTGCAGTTGCTGTAACGCTGATTCCCGGTGTGGTACAGCACTGGGTTGTTGACCAGAGTTCCAGGTCTTGACTGGTAATAGACTGGTTGATCATCCAGTTGATCTAGGGTTAACATGTGGGCTCGGGGGTCTACAGTGGTTAGATGGTAAAGTGCTGAGGCAACATTCAAGGCTTGAAGGTTGTTTTCTTGCTCCAGGGGATGGTACAGTGACTTCATTGACATGCCAGAGAGAGACTGATTATTTGAATAGCCATAAGAATTCAGCTGGTAGTCATCCAGTGGTTCTGCTTTAATGGCTGAAAAATAAAAACAATTATTATTAGATTTTTGCGAGAGTGAGAGAACAATGTAGGTCTGTCACTAGACAGGTATAAACAAACAGCCACAGTCATCTTACTTTGCATGTTAGCACGCTAACATTTGCTGATTAGTACTCACTTTCCTATTTACAGAGTAAACATAGGGATGATGTAAATGCCAGTAGTTTTTGCAGGTATTGTGTTATTAGACAAGGTGAAACCAAGTTTACTGGAAACTGTTCTCTTGAGGCTTTAAATACACTATATTAACTGAAATGTCACTGCAATTCAGGTAGTATAAAATGGGAAGAAGATATTTACAAAAAGAGCATATTTAGAAGCTGTCAAGTTATTTCAGTGATTATGTAAAAAATAAATAAATAAAGTGACCTAAGGAAACAAGTCACTTCATCTCCAGTCATCTTTAGGAGGTCTGGTGATAGTAAAAACATGTAGGTTTCATAACCAGTGGCCAGTGTGAAAATCAGTGTAGATCAAAATGGCTTTAAATTGTCAGCTGCAATGATGTTACACTGATCTCTCTACTCGTTAACAATTTTGCCTCAATTCACCTAAAAGCTATAAATATATACGCACGTATATATATATATATTTAGACCCAAACGAATAAACTAAAAGCCTTTTATTGAAATGAGCGCTGTCAGCGCTTTAATGCGAGTATCACATGTAGGCGTTAAAAAGGAAAACGATTTTCCCTTTGAGAAGAAGTAAGATTTGCCCCCAACCCCTACGCAGTGACTGTTGTGGCTGCAGTGTCAGCGTGCTGCAATCAACTTCTGATTTCTGATTAAAACTGCAGAACAGGAGTGTTAAATCAGAAGGTTGTAACTGCATTAATCTACTTTGGGGTTAAATTTTTAGAACAGTCAGATTTAATCTGACTAAAGTTTTGCAATTTCCTGCAACTATTCTGTTGCTTTTTCTAATCGCCGATGGGTGACTTAGGACACATGTGCCTCTCTAAGCAGCATCAAAGTCAGTTTATGGTTCATTTTGAGGGGGTTTTTTTGTCATTATTTGCTAGCACAACTTATGTAAGCGTGCTATAATACAATATAGCTCTTCTGCAGAAAGATATCTGCCAGATTACTATTATTAATGTGATTTCAACAGCTGTAACAAAATAATTTCCCAAAAATGGGATTAATATAGTATTTTATTTCAGATGCAGGGTTACGTTATGCTGACAGAGGTAATAATAAGATTTGCAATTCTGATATTCCCATCCAAATCCAGGCTGGGAAATGTTGACATTTGAATCACCTTCCTATTTCTCAAACATAGGAGGTACACCTGTTTTCTCCATAATAACAGAGCTGAGATGACTCAGAGATATACACCTATCATAGGAGTGTAGACGAAGTGCTGAGGCTGACTGCGTTTCTTTTTCCCATTGATGACGCAGAAGTTGACTTTGGCCGGCTGGCAAATGCTCCGGTCTCGATATGGAGGGACTTCAACAAACAGCATGTTCTATTGATAGGATGAGAAAAACGGTCACGAGTCAGCTGGCACAAATCTCTACCTGTCAGGTCAAAATTAGTACAAGAAATACGTTTTTTATGATGTGATGCGATTAGCACATTCATGCAGTCAGCAAACTGAAGACACGGGCTTTACATTTCTGTTTCCGTTTTGAGTAAATGTAAGCATGAACAGTTACCGGACAAATGACTTTAGCATGCATCTTCTAAAATGTACATCACAGTTTATGTGTCAGTAAAAAGGAAGTGAAAGTTAACTTACAGCTTGAGTTTTATCTCTGTCCACAGTGGCCTCCACTTCCCAGATCTGCTGTCCATCTGAAATTAAAAGGAATACAGTTTTGCGGGTTTTAATACATGATATGGACTTTTTTTTCAGTACAACTTAATTTAGCTTAAGGGCTAAACAGCTTGGTCTACTCTGCCTGACTGCATCTGTAAGACTCTAAAGCTCAACAAATAGCATTTTATATTTGATTTGTTTAATTTCGAAAGAGTTGTGGTTTATGTGCTGGACTATTTTATGGCTTTGGATGTAGTAGCTGGCAGATATTGTTACCATCTTACTCATCCTACTACAGGCTCACTGGTGGTTGACTGTAGTTTTATTTTTTACCACAAAATTATATGTGGTGGTAGAGTGGCAAGAATCCTGTAGAAACCAAAAATTTAGCCAAAAAACCCCCCAAACAAACAATACAAGTTTAATCAGCTGAAAACACCGATTCAAGCAATCAGATGATATGTCATGTCTTTAATTTACAGTACAGTAAGTAAGCACATTTGTCAGACAGTGGAAAACAGGGTTCTCTTTTATGTCTGGTTTAGTGTTTCATTCCCATCTAAAGTTTTTACCTGCTGTTTCCGCTTTCTACCCACACAGTGAAAAACACAAAGCTTCTGCTCTGGGTCTGAGTCTTTATCAGTCTGTCTAACCACATCCTGTTGCATAAAACCCCACGCCAAGCAACAAGGAGGCTTTACATGCATTCGGTTGTACCCATCCTTCTCTCAAACTATGTAACCCTACAATTTTGTGTGGGCAGAATAAGCAGTGACAAGGTGAGAAATTTCCATTTAGAAGTAAATAAAAGTTGCTACTGCCAGCAAAACAGTAAACGTTTAAGCTAATGGTTAATTTTTTATCAAAGGTAGATGTGGGGGCTGGCGGAAGATGTGCGTCACTGAACGTTGAGTTATCCTGGGTGATATGCAAATAATCAAAAAGTACAAATACTCCACGTGTACAGGGACACACGCAAGTGGGATACTGGGAGACCAACATAGGCTCAATTTTAAATCCTCAAAAAAAAAAATCTGAAAAAAAAGTTTGAAATCACAAGTGAAGACACATGTCGACAATCCTTCTAATTACATAATTATGGACTGTACTTAAAAGATAGAAATAGCCACCGTGATGCCACACGATAGTTTGTAAACTTTGTTGTTCTGGCTTCACCATTTTTTTTATGTATTTATTTAATTTAACTATAAGGGACTACATTTAAACAAGACAATGCAGTGAAAGTTATCAGCTAGGGCTAACATGTTTGGCTAACAAGGTGCATCATTACCATTTAGACAAAACCCAATATGACTGTACTAATGTGCATCTTTTTCATTTTGTTTTTCAGTTTTAGCTCAAAGCTATTAATATTTAATTTATCTGAGTAATAAAGTTAGCAATTAGTAGTTTGTGCTTTTCTGTTATACTGTGTAGACAATCCATTTTAGTATTTTGTCTCCTCCATATTTTTTTGCCCTTAATAACACATATAAGACATAAAGTGGGTTACACAAAGCCCCAGTCTCCCTGTAGAGTTATCACATACTGTTTATGGTTTTTCCTCTTTAAAGCAACACATTATAAAATTTCATTATAAGATTTGAAGAGGGACTTGCTCTTAGAGTCAGCCTCAAAGCCACCACTTGAGGAACTGTAGTTTTTGGCACTTTTGTCTTAGCTTGGAATAATTCCTTATTTTAAATATAATTCACGTAACATTTATGCGTTTTTACAGTAATTACAAAGGGTATGGACTACTACCCCCAACATTAGACTTTGTAAACCCAACTTATTGAACTTTTGAGTGGCTGCGCTGGCACTTTTTAAAGATCAGTGATTAACAACAGAAATATGATGTTTTGATGAGCTTTACTGAGATTTTCTTTAGTTTCTTTCTGAGTCTTTAACCTGTGAAGTTCCATAATATCACATATGAGGGCTTCAAGTGGCGACATCTTAGCCTAAAACTGAAATTCCTTTGAGCATGGTTGCAAAAACAAGTTATTCCCCATAGACCTTTGTTTCCAGGGGAAATAAACATGTTGGCAATCTCATTTACACTTTCATAAGTACCGCACCAATTGTTTTTAAGTCACCCATTTAAACATTATTTAACAGGTCTCTCTTGTAAATGAGACATTGACTATCAATGAGATTACCTGTATAAATAAAGGTAAAAAACCCCCCAAAAAAACAACAAAATAACAAAACTATTAAGCCTTAATGCTAATTGGCTACATGTGGTAACTCCTGGCTCAAACCTCCCTTCAGAAAACAATGTGAAGTGTAGCACAGTGGCAACATCTACCTTTTACAATCTACCAATACAATTTTTGGGTGGCTCTCCTACAGTACCTCCCCTAGCAGAGGGGGCCGTAACACTTTCAAAGAAGACTGTAGAAGATTCAGTCCACCAAAGACAGACATTTATCATAAAAAAAAAATTCCTCACCTTGTGTCTTCTCTGAGAATATCACCTTTGAGTCAGATGTGAAATTCTGTCCAGTAAGGACCATTTGTTGACCACCGAGTACAGAGCATTGGTCCAGGTCCTGCCTCTCGACTGCAGGGAGCTCCTGAGCTGAACGCTGAGCTGTGAAAACAACGCTTTACTGTCAATCACAGTGTAACACTAAAGTATACTGTATAGTGGGATCAAATCCAGGGCAGTTGCACTATTGACCATTATAGACTGAAGTGCATTCACATTAAGACTAGTACCATTTTTTCTGAGTAGCCAGCAATACATCTACAAGTGACAGTTATGTGGCAATGTTAAATAATATAAACCAATGTTTGCCAACATTTGCTAACATCAACCACCATAATGAGAAGGAATGTAAATACAAAAATGCAGAGCAGCTGATAAAGCTTCAGGGTCTACAGTGACTCTCACGACCAAGCGGAAAGAAAAAAAATAAAAGCTCAAATGCAATAAAACACTTCTTACAGCATTCAATAGGATGAGAGGCCACTTGAAGAGACATGAGCTGGCCTCCAGGTTGAGGAATGTGGACGCGAAAGACCAAGCGCACGCGTGTGTTTTTTCGTCCAATATCCGTCTCTCCATTTCTTAGTTCAATGTCAGCATTTCTCAGCTTCAAGATTCCAACGCAGTCAATCCTTTATCATGAAGGAGAAGAAATATGACATCAAATCAGTGCTGAAATGATATTTCCGTCGTATTTCTTAAAAAACGAAACAAAAAACGTTTTTCTTCACAGTTCACCAGACTGTCTTTTTTTACATTTAACTGATGCAATCTGTGACTATTTCGAATGTTCAGTCTGTCAAAAACTCCTTTTCTTAAAGCAGCCAAAGTAGTGATCTCTAGCATTTTGATAGAAAAAGAAACTTCTTTGATTTTGCTTGCTATTTGCTGTTGTGACTCATCATATGTCACGTTCATGAAACCATGTTTGGTTGCTGCTGCAAACACCCAGAGTTTGCTAGGTCTTTCTTGGAAAAACTCTCTGGCACACAGGAAGTGGTGCATTTTATGTCTCAGTTGTCAGCAGCAGCAGCAGCATTTTTGGAGGGAAAAAGATGAAAACCTTGTGGTTGTCATGAGCAGCCATGGCTTGTAGTATTTAAAGATTTAGCACAGTGGAAAATCAAAAGAAAAAACACGACGACTCAGGTTGCTGTATCTCTGCATCTACACTCTGAGACTTAAAGTGCCCAATCACCTCAGTGGTCTCTGTTGGTTGAATAACACGAGGTCATATGTGAATGCCTTGTGGTGAAATGTTGACACATACTCTAGGCATTTGTGACGTATGATTGAGAATCCCTTTGGCATTTGTTTTACTCACACAACTCTCACGTGGCTCTTTGGCTCCAGAGGGATCTCCAACACTTTAGTGCCGTTGATCATCCTCTCCATGCTGGGTGTGGTGACGGTCTTCCCGGTGATGCGGTGGACCTGGTAGAAGGCGTGGGGTTTCAAGAGCCTCTCATCGGCTGTTCCGATGAAGACCTGCAGCGCCAGTGTGGATGTGCCTTGGTAGCCACGGAGCTGGTGACAGCAACAAGGGCAGTTAAAATGTATCCTTCGTGCTGAACTAAATCAACTTTGAGATCATAAAAGTCCATGCCTTATGATGAAAACATTTACACCAAACAATAAATCTCTTGTGTCTGTGGGAAAGATTTCACATGCAAACTGGCAAAGCCAGAACACTGCTTTGCATAATCCGTTTGTGTAGCATGACTGGGAAAACTGGTAGTTGAGGCCTGTTTTTTTTAGTTTCCAGAAACAGTAAATAAAGGACGCCATGTGCCAACATTTATATGCTCTTTTTTGTGGGTTCTTGATTTGTAATTATAACTGTGTTTATTTGAGCAGATTGAATTAATGCTTTTATAAATAATCAGACATACATTGCGGGAGCACTTTCATGATACGGGACTGTTTCTATATTTGCATGAGTATCAGCTTTACACAAAGACGTTTATCAGGAAATATCACCCCAACATTTACAATCTCTCACTCCCTCTCTCTGGTACAACTACCACGCTTTCTTTTCCTCTCCTTTCTTGTATCTACATATGAATCCCCACACCTGAATCTCCGGGTGCCCTCCATTTGGTGTCTTGACAGCTCCTCGGCTGCCCTCGGTCTCATAGTGAGCTCTGTGATGCGATCTGGGCTGTTGTTGGATGAGTAGCTCATACTGGCCAGTCTGACTGGGCAATGACCACTCTAAAGATGGAAGTGGAGCCAAGGCGAGACCACTGGAAGAACGATAGAATTACAAAAAGAGAAGTTTAGATTTCAAAAATTATTATTAAAACTCATTAAAAAAGACGCATATTTCTTGTAAGTGATAAATTAAGACAAACGTAACACCTGAATGCAGTTCGTCCACTATGATGGAGCGAATGAGAAGGAGGCCACACAGTTGGGAGCATGTAGAAGGTCTCAGGTTTGTTCTCAGCTCTGCCCCTACTCATCTTTTCTTGCTCAATAGCCCAGTCGTAACCCTCAGCATACGCACAATCCTGTATTTTGGCCCTTCCTGGACTGCTATTCAGAATCTCGTCCAGGCCAGAGGTCGAGGTCTGAACATGAGGGTGATACTCAGCTTGAGCCTGGTATTGGTGCAAGTAGTAGGACCCCTGCTGATCGTGGGGTGATGGGATGGGACTAGGACTTCGGGAGCGCTGCTTGACAGGAGTGCCCTCCTGATTAGAGTGGGTTTGACCGTAGAAGCGTTTGCCTCGCTGTGGCGAGACGGACCGGGAACGCTGATGGGGGAGTGGTGAAGCAGTATGATTTTGTGGTTGGAGATAGGTCTCATCTGTGATGCTGTTTCGAGGCGAGGCTCCTGGAGAGGAGTGGGTAGAGGATGTATGGATGCCCTGCAGGCTTGAGCAAAGGTCCAAGGGATTCAAGCCCATACCACAGCTGCCTACATTAGATGGCGACACACATGGAGAGGCCAAGGGAGAGTAAGTATCTGCGCCCCAGCCTGTAGAAGAATTACTGCTGGCAGGGCTAACACACTCTCTGTAGGATCCCCGGGCTTTAGAGCCAGGACTTGGCTCTAGGGTTTGTGAGCTGAGAGAGTCTCCAGATGGAGTGATCTCAATCCTGGGGCTGGGAGCAGGGATACCTACTCGTGTTGTCAGCCCCATGGTGTCAAACACAGTTCCTGATAGGTTTTCTGCGTTGGTGCTGTGAGAGGAGGTGTCCTGGTTGGAAGTGGAGGTGAATGCATCTTGATCGTGGACCACCAGTAGAGGAGGTTGATTATCATTGTGAAG
>VOQK01037639.1:5972-27700 GCA_015052645.1 Benitochromis conjunctus
TGTTTCCCCCTTTTTTTTTTTTTTTTTCTTCAGCCCACTTTCAGACACACCTTTGTGTGTTGCTGTGAAGTAAGTGGATATTTTCTTCAAGGATACCTCACAGCAGAGTTTGTGTGTTCACCAGGAGCTTTCAGTGCGTGGTTGGAAGACAGACTACGCTGCAGACAGATCTCTGGTTTAGCTCTGGGTATTGCCTTCTCCCCCTGCTGCAGGCCAAAACTATGCAGATGAAAGTTTGGAGTTGTAACAAAGTGATTAACAGCGGTACAGCATGAATGGCTGAGGTTTGCCATATTTCTCCTGCTGGGTGGTAAGCTAATGGCCATATTAACATTAATTCAATTTTCTCCCGTCCTGTCTTTTCAGAGAGCTGCTTCATTACAGCAGCGACATTCCTGATTTTTACAACACAAGAGTTTTCCCCCACTCTGGTGTTAGAGGGGAGAAGACTTTTAAAAGGTTTTAGCGACACGCCAAAGTTTCCAAGAAAAAAAATTAAAAAAATAAAAATGGCCGCTTCTTTGCGACTCGTTTTTGTGTTTGTTTTTGTTTTGTTTAAATCAAACAGAAGCTGCGTTTTACTTTAAAGGGCTGTTTGTGCACATTTTCAAAATGAGAAATGCGGCCCATATCCTGTTATTGAAAGCCCGGGTATCTTTACGGTGGTGGGGAGGCACACGTCAGTGTCCCCTCTCTGCATATCAGGGGTAGCTGGGTGAAGGGGCAGCATGTTTAGTCATACATTAGGGTGAAGGACATTTAAGTGCTACCTGATGTTAGCGGGAGTGCATGTGGACACACTGGGGTTTTTTTTAGGCGTGCCTCAGAAAGTATGCACAATAATTTTGCCATTTACTGCGGTCTTGTGATGGTGCAGTGCCGCTGTTATATTGGTTAGGAATGTACTATTCTATTTTTGACGGAGCCCACTCAGTGGGTTGTGGGCCACTACGGCCACTGGCCCACTCTTGACTTTTAAAGCAAAGACTGATGATTGGGTCTAAACCAGCCGACGAAGCTGCAAGTTTTGACGCAGGACATTTTTGAGGTGATTGTGTCAACATTTCTACAGTGCAACATCCTTTATAAAGAAATATGACTGAGAGAGCGGACATTGAATTTCACCACAGTGTTTTCCCAAATTCTATCCAACAAATTGCCCTCCTGGGAATTCCAAGGTTTCTAGTTTAAATCCTCAAAAAGCAGGCAGAGATTAAAACAAATAAGATGACTAATATAATGAGGAAAATTATCCCCCCCCCCCCCACACACACACACTCTGATTGCAATTTGACCACAATTTGTTATAGATCTTAGGAACGAGTAACCTCTCAAGAACAATCCTCATTCTGTGGCTCGCTGCCCCAATCAGCCTGTGTGAATGGAGCTTGTAATTACAGAGCACGGCAGTTGTGTTTAAATGGCAATCCGCTTTGCAGTTTTTCACATAAACTGTCAGAAGCTTGAATCTGAAATGAAGCAAAATAAGCAATATTTCTGTGGAGAGTCCCTGCCAATAGTCCGGACAAAATAACACTTCCCCGTCCAGGCCAACTGCTGTGGCTGGCCTGTTTATTTTTCCGAACATAGTTCATCGATGGAATTTCAGAATTAACTGACAGGCTTAAAAATATTTATTGAAAGGGCACCGTGGCAAAATGAACATCAGAAAAAGGGGAATCAAAAAGCATCCATCATCACTGCTAGGGGAGTATGTGAGAGCGGTGCAGCTGTCACTTCATTTCCACTCGTGCTAGATTAAATAAAGATCGAGCTCGTACTCGAAAAAGTCCCTCTGTACTCTGAAGTCTGCCGGCCTGCGGCGCTCCGTTTGACTGACCACTTGTCAAACTGAGAATGAAAAAAGGTACAGTGTAATCACGGCTCACCACACGATGGAGTAGTTATTAATTAAAATAAAATATAATAGCCCACATTAGAGCTTAGATGACTGGAAGGTAATTATTTTGGAAACACAAAGACAGTGTTAATGTTAGAGTTATTAGTTGCTGTAGGATGACTGTCCCTATAGCTCTGTAGAGCTGGACACATGTATGTGTATTGATCCATCATGCCGTGCCGGTAATAGTAGCTGCAGTAGTTGCGCTCGCGGTAAAGTTAAGCTTTAAACCTCAAAAGCATTTCATATGTGAGCTGGCTTTGATTTGGAGCTTGAATGGGGGAATAATAGGGAGCAGACAAGCAGCCACACAAAGGCCCTGTGCCTCTCTAAGGGGTCTGGCTGCCTGGCTGTTGCAGGGCCATGGGCTGAGGTTGAGTCTGAGGCTATAAGGTTGGGGTTTTGCCGAAGATGAAGCTGCACGGGGATTAGTAATGAAAGGCATGGATGGATGAGGAGAGTCAGAGGCGTGTCATCCTCTCCTGCAGCCTGACCCTCGCCTGTGAGATTATTTTATCACAGAGAAGCATCAGCAGAGCTTCGGGAGTGGAGGGTGGGCGGGTTGAACAGCAGGAGGACTGAGGTACTCTGGG
Organism: Benitochromis conjunctus; assembly: GCA_015052645.1. NCBI lineage: Eukaryota > Metazoa > Chordata > Actinopteri > Cichliformes > Cichlidae > Benitochromis > Benitochromis conjunctus. The sequence continues at coordinate 8,466 of VOQK01037639.1, forward strand.
GTAAGATGGGACACGGGCAGGGTACGGTTACTCGAAACTGTGCTCCTTAAAATAGATCCTTCCACTATTTCAATGCTCAGTGACGGGTATGAAAGAGCTTTCTTTTTTAATCAACTCAAGCATAACATATCTTAAACTGGAGATTAGATTAAAGTTTGGTGAATGTATAAAGTGGTGAACTTACCAGATTCGAGGGGTGTACCTTTTTGGGTGTCTGTGTAGCCAAACAGGAGCTGTAACAAAGAAATAAAAGAATATCTACAGGGATGACGTAGTCTAATACAGCTGCAATAAAGTTAGAACATCAACTACGGCTGATTTATTTGAAGTGGAAGGGAAGTGTTTAATATGAGACACATGGTTTCAATAGATAGCTGAAGTTCCATGCTACAAATTGCAGAAAGATGTAAAACGGGCTCTAAAGGAATTGGTCAGTGATAAATACATGATATAAGACAGACACAGAGTGATGCCATATGAGTCCATTTACTTCCATTTTAGTATAGTAGTGCTGTATTTATAGGGAGGTTTAAAACAATTCAGATTACACTCATGAAAAGTAAAACTTTCCCAATTGTGACAAACTCTGGACTTGCTCTGGTCCCTGTCCCTCTCTACACAGACAGACAGGTGCAAACAAATTTATCCCACAATGTGCTTCAGGGCCTCTGCAATAATGCCTCAATCTCCTTGAATTGTCTTTGTTCTGAGTCATGCACTAACACTTAGTCCCTCCATTGCTTGGAAAAATAAACACAGTCAATCAAGACTGGAGGATAAATTCTAAATAGTTTCTGTCACTGAGCACTGGAGCGGTAATGCCACCACCCAAAAGATCTGAGAAAAGATCTTGAATACCCTTTTACAGTCATGATCCCATAATTTTTAAATCAGTAATCTGTATTCTCCACTCTGAGGAAGATTTTTTACATTTTAAGGCAAAAATCAGGCTCGACTTAAACAGCTTTCCAAATTTTGTAACTTAAAATGTTAGAAATAGACACATCCAAGAATATAAATTTACTGAATTGTTGGTACTTATCGATCAACTAGTCCCATTTCAGTTCAAGGTGAGAGCAAACTGCTGTAATTTACAGTCACAGGAGTTTCTTCTTTTTCCTCCTCACACACAGGCGTGGAGCTGACAGGAGGCGGCTGAGGCCAAATAATATTTGAGGCCCTTGACAGTACTGTGCAAAAGTCTTGAGCCACCTCTCATTTATTTATATTTCATTTCCAAGGAAACAGACTTTCTTGTAATTTTTACAGTGGTCTTCGGGAATAGTTCTCCGAGGTTTGTGAAGGTCTTTCAAAGTTTTTCATCAGACATGGACTCCTTTTCACTCATTTTCAGTCCAGTCCTCATACCTGACCATTTTCATAGGAATGGTTTTTGTTTGTTAAGCAACTTAACACTGACCCATGAATCATTCAAGCACAAAAAAGACACCTAACTCAAAGGATGAATCAGTGTTGTGCCTGTGGAAGTGAAGTGAAGTAATGAATCTATATTTGACATTTTTGGTTGAAATTACTGTCAGTATATACAGAGAAGGTCAGGAAAGAAGTACAACAGAGAGTATCTATAGTCATCTGTGAAACACGGTGGAGGCCCTGTCATGGTCTGGAGATAAAGCGGCAACAATATCCCCCATAGAGAACAAAGCAGTCATAAACTTGAACAGATATCATGCTAATCAGGTCAATATTGAAAAGTGGCTTGCAGAACTGCAAATGGGCTAACACAGATTAGATAGCGCCATCAGTGCTAACGATTTACCATGTGGATGTGTACATAGACTAAGCTATCAGCTGATAATGACTGGTCCTGAGATCTGGTGACTCACGTGGGCTTGAAGACTGTGCTTCACTCCACTACCAGATCTGACACTATGCTTGATTTATTCTTGGCATAGAAAAGCTACCACCATATTGTTTATCATAGTCACAGGTGCTGTTCTCATTACATAAGCTTTTTTTTTTTTTTACACTTTTGTTCTTGAGCACTCTGTATTTTTGTAGCTACCTGAGCTCAAGCTGCATTACTGCTTGTTCGCCAAAAAACACTAATCACAGTCTAGGTTATGGTTCAGACAGACAGCTAAAACTCTGGACAACATTAAATCCAAACTGCTAATTTAGAAAACATCTGGGAAAAGATTTAGAAGCTTGACAGTTGACAGCTGCTGCTTTTAGCGTAACAACTAAAGCAGCTACATCAGCTGCTCGAGATATTTCGGGGTAGCGGTGGATACTGTTTTACCAATCATGGTTATATAATTGTACAAGCAGGCTTTTCAGTGAGATGTTGTGTTAAAGTATATTTTATGTTCCAATGGATCATATTAGCTGTTAATTGGTTAATCTGTACAGTCGGCCATCATCAACATTATAATGAGCGTTTATTAGCCAGCACGCCTTCTGTTCCATTTTCCTTCATTGTCGCCGTTGACGGACTTTGTCTAATTTTTGAAAAGTCAACACGGCACACGTGCGTTTTTCAGCAGCACCCTGTTTCTCATTTATACAGTTACACACATTCACACCTAGTAGCTGCAAAAATATCCAAAGTCATCAACTGTTGGCCTCAAAGCAGCTCTGCTGGATTGGTTGAGGGTAAAACACAAGGTACAAGACAGCCTGACAGCCATTCCAGCCTTTCAGCAACTTTCTGGTCACAAATCAGCTTTTCTAACCTTTAGGCTACAGCCACCAGCTTCCTGCTCTACTGTCTGCATGCATAACTGCTAAATCAAACATGTTTTTTTTTTTTGCTGCCTAGCATATGTTGTGGTGTTGAGGTTTAATTTCACAGACTTTTAGTGGATGTTTTTTTTTTTTCCAGCTTGTTTATGGGCATGTGTGAGTATTTTTTGAGAGTTGAGAGAGAAGAATCCAAGAAGGAAGGAGCCACAGAAAGATGGAGAGTTGAGAGAAAGAGTGAGAGAGAGAGAGAAAGGGTGAGAGAGAGAGAGAGAGAGAGTGGGAGTCCTGAGATGAAATGCTGACATAGAGTTTCCTCATGATGCAGAAATGGCCCGTGAGTTTGGAGGCGTTGTTGAGACTACAGAGAAACGTTTGCCTCGTTCTTGCTCCGGAGGAACTGACTGATCACCGGCCAGTCTGCTCGCTTTCGAAAGACAGTTGTCTCTGATCTTGACCAAAGCCCTTTGTGACTAAACAAATGGAATAAATTACCCAACTGGAGTGAATTATAGATTTTCCCCCTAGAAGTTGCTGGCATTTATTATATTACAAATGCCTTTATGTTAGGAGCAGAAATTAAATGGGGAAGTCGTAAAAGTGCACTCCCAGACTTATGGCAACAGCCTCCATTATACTGTTAAAAAGAAACGCTCCTCTGGAAGGGTCAAGCATTTATACTTCTGTATATGTTTAGATCATTTTGAAGATCCCAGTTATTAGTTCAACCTGGTGACCTAACAGTCTCTTTTCCTTCTGTCAGAGACGACATTTCCTACAGTGTCAAATAGGCTCCAGGCGTGAGCCTTTGAGCTTGGCTGCTACATCTGCTCTACATATTCATCCCGGGGCCTCTTTAATTTCTGCCCCGCGCCCACACACACACTCTCTCACACAAACATACACATCTAACAACACAGAGATGCACATTCACAGCTTTTTGCACATGCAAAGGGCTGAGCGTACATATAAGCATGTACACCAATTAAGGAAGCAAAAATATCAATCATGTTACTTCTGAAGTGTCACTTCATGCATCACAAAACTGTAAACAGGAAGCTGGCCAACAACTGAACTTAAAGATAAGCAGCATATACAAATAAAACAGACTAAAATTCTTCAAAAATGTTTGTGAAAAGTTGGATTTTCTTTATTTAAGGACCTCCAGGATCCAGGTTGCTGATGATGAATTAATCAATAGAAAACACAGCCAGTTCCCCCATGACATACTGTTTAAATAAACTGCAACTCGCCTTTATGACTTGATGCCACTCTCACTTAGAGTGACTTTAAGATTGTTGGACTTGCTGTGTGGCAGTTTTTACTTTGTCAAACAATCGATCTGACAGAAGTAACTCAGAACCTGAATAATTGATTTGACCTTACTGATTTAGCTTCACCAGACATTCTGACTGAAAAACATCAGCTAAGAGTTACAATATTTAAAAAAGAGGATAGTTTGAAAAACTCATTGTACCTATGGAGGTTGTTAATCTAAAAGAGTAATACTTTAGATGTTACGGTGATTTGGAGAAACACCACTCATTACATTACTTTTGCATTACTCTGTAACATGGCCTGAAATACACTGTCACATTTCAGGTAGCAATATAAACCTTAGGCTACACACACCGACACGCATCCTTGTCCTAATGAGGACTCCCATGTACTCTTTCTTTTAGCATTTAAGTTTGAACACAAAGACGACAGTACAAAGTTGAAAAGAGACTTCAAAGTGATCGCCGCTGTGATTCTACTGTAAAAAACAGGTGCAGGTAGAAATGGAGGCTACAAGCCTGACTGCTCATCAATGACTTTGCTACCACTATCAGGCTTTGTCTGCTGGGCTGGGCCTCACATACAATCAGCCCTAACATCACTCTAGGTTCCTCGTTAGTGTTGTGTTAGCATGATGTCACTGCAGATGCTTGCAAAGAGTATAATGCAGCTGTTTCTTTCCTTTTCAGTTTGCACTTTACCATCACGCTCTTGTCCTTTTGTGCAATAAAAATAAAAAGTCCATATCTACACGTCAAATGTCGTAGACTGCTCCAGCATTGTCCTCCTCCCTGCACACGAACTGAAATCAGAACTGAAGCTAACTGCAGCACAAGTGGGCAGAAAGAAAAGAAAGAAAGAAAATCTTCAAACTTACTTGGAACAGCTGCCAGATAAAAGGTACAAATGTTCACACTATGAACGAACGCAACACTGCGTTAAAGTGTACAACATTTGTTGTTTCACTGACAAGTTGACTTGGCTTCACTGACAACAACGGAAATGTATGAAGTGAGCGCTTTTCCATACATTGGTTTCACTGTTGGTTTCTGTCTAGAAACAACCTGAGATACCTAAAATATCCACGTTCCACTTCAAGTTTCTGTCTGTTTTTCCTTTCTGCTGGTTCAAAAAAAGAACAGAAACCTCTTACTCGGGGCTGAAATTGTGATATTACCTTCATTTTCCAACTTTCCAGTTTATGATCAATTTTAGCGTTTAAAGTGCCGAAATGCTGACTTGTGTTTAGCAGAGCACAGCGAGCCCATGTTTCTGTTGAATCCCTACCTAGCTTATGGAGTCGGCTATCCAGCAGATAATTATTAACTTATGCATGTGAAATCTGCAAAACCTCATGGCTTGGAAGAGACACTTTCATCTCGTGTTGCTTCATGTCGCGTTGATACGCAGCAGATGACATCAGTGCAGGGATACAAGCTTTAGGTTGGCAGTGGGTGAGTGCAGCTGAGTATACTGGCGCAAAAGTGCACAGTAAACTGAAACAGGAGCTAGGCAGTTTAGATTAAACAACAGGCTGGAGAATAGTGCGGAGATCTGTCAAATAAATCCATTACTTTGTATTTAAATACTATCAAATGCTTGATCGAAATTTAGAGGCAACAAGTAGATCAGCAGCAGAACAATGACATAGCTGGCACCTTACACATACTGACAAGCACATAAACAACACCACAAGACAGCAAAGACATTTACTCACAATATGTATGCTAGCTAATCGGGAAACAATACAATACAAGGTAGAGGCCAAGGGCTGATTCGACTAGCTGGGCCACCGAATATCAAGGAGCACCGCAAAAATATCATTACACAAAGCTGTGCTGTGAGCAAGCTGTCAGATTATGTCATTGGACTGTGCTGTCTGATTGTGTTGCCAGCCTGAACTACTTTGCATCAAGTTTAAACCGCAGCATTAGTACAGGCTGGTTGCCCTGAGACAGGGGTAGGCAACTCCAGGCCTCGAGAGCCGGTGTCCTGCAGGTTTTAGATCTCACCCTGGGTCAACACACCTGAATCAAATGATTAGTTCATTACCAGCCTCTGGAGAACTTCAAAACATGTTGAGGAGGTCGTTTAGCCATTTTAATCAGCCGTGTTAGCTCAAAGACACATCTAAAACCTGCAGGGCACCGGCTCTCGAGGCCTGGAGTTACCTACCCCTGCCCTGAGAGGTCAAGTGGACTACAACTTTAGAAAACACCAGCAAATAGAAAAATGCTGCAAAAGCACACAAAACACAAGAGAAGCTGAATTAAAAAAAAACACCAGAAATAGAAAAAAACAAATAAAAGAAATGAAAAAAAGTCCCAAAAGAAAACAGAAGTGTTTTTGGTGAGACAACAACGTCATGGAAAGGTTGCGGAAGTGACAAGCTAACAGTAAAGAGCTAACAGCAAACATGAATCACCAGCATTATATGAATCTGCAATTAAAACACAAATGAACTTGCATCTTTTCCTCCCTCACAACACTGATGACTCCGCCGCTTCTCTTGAGCTCAGCACAATCCTTCGCATGACTTCCCGCAGCTGGTCCGTCAACTTATTGTGTCCCCAGAAACACTTCCATTTTCTTTTGTGATGTGAGGATTTCGTTTCCCATTTCCGTTGTGTTTTATTCAACTTCTGTTGTGTTTTGTGCGCTATTGCAGCATTTTTCTGTTTGCTGGTGTTTTCTTAAGTTGCAGTCCATTATATCTCTCGTGGCCACTGTAGCATAGGCTTAAAAAAAAAAAAGAAAGAAAATGTGCCTTTCAAAGATTTCACTGGGGTGAATTAGCTTCTTTAATGACAAAAAAGTCTCTTAGTTTCATTATCAATGTGATCAGGAGCATTGCACAAAAATGTGTCGTTGACAAACTGAAGATATTAGCCAAGTTCCCCGACTGGCAAGACTATTCCAGAACTACCTATTTCAAGGGGAAAGTACACAGTCTGAATAATATTAACATCAAAGCATTTGGCCAGAAAGTTATGGCTATATGTCGGCATGGTAAATGCACCTTGATTGCACATTAAACACCCCAGCTCCAAATTGCAGAATACATCAACCCATGTTACTGTGTTTGGGTTAAAGATATAAATCTTTGTCCTGTAGCAGAGTACACATCTATCTACAGTGTAAATTTTGACCTGCTCATGTTTTTTAAAGCACATAAACATTGTGTGTGTGTTAGTGTGTGTGTGTGTGTCTGTCAGAGCCAGAAGTCAGCCTTTTCCCTTTTACAGGTTATGAAAATTAACATGGGTCATGTGCTGTGTTTCTTCAGCCGAATACTGCTTGGCCCTGGGCTACTGTTTGCCATTGAGATGGAGAGATAGACTGCTGCCTGTTGTGGTTTGTTGACTACCTACATGCAAATATATAGGCCAGGGTCATGCCACATGGTTTTGTTATTCTTTGTTTTTTTACTAGTTTTATATGAGAAGCAATAACTCACTCAACAGAGAGAGCCTGCTGGTTTAAATCTCCCACAATGCTATGTCTGGGTCGAGGAAAAATCAGCAAACTGCAGGACAAATTGCTCCTGAGGAATAATGAAAAAAAAAAACTAAACTTGAGTAATTTAGTTAGACAATAAAACTTGACAAAATCCCATGTGCATTCAAACCAAGTCTCTTCCTCTCTCGTGTGTCTACCAATCTTGTTCTCTCGTCTGCGAATCCAGTCACTGTAACACCCTACGTTCCCACTGAGTCATATTATTTCCATATTTATGTCGGCAGCAGCCCCTCTCTTTGATCTGCTGCCTTGTTCGGGGGCTGATCCTGTTATGGCTTGTTCCTGTAAATACTTTGAAGTGCTCCGGGATTAGAAGATTGTGGACCCAATGAAAAAACAAACAGCTCTTTACACACATTCATTTATAAGGCCCCTTAAAACACACACAAAAATCATTTGGTAACACTAGATGGAAGTTTACTCTGTAATTGTTGGTAATTGTGGAGGCTTTGTTTACGGGTACTGACAGAGTAAGATTCTGAGAGACTGAACTCGGGTGTATTTAGCCTTTGAAACTTGACAGCAGTTGGGATTTGCACACAGGAACCATCTTTCTGCTGACCGTTTGCTTGATGTGGGAAATGTAAGTGAACACTGAGCATGCACAGTTGTCTGAATTTGACAACTGCATTATGGAATATACTGAATCACATCCTATATGCAAAACATACAAACAAGACTCAGTTTGTGCTCAAGCAGTCTAAAATATTACATCTATTTTTCCTAAACAGCTTTCCCTGCCTTGACTTCTGTGACTATGGACACTGGTACGAGGTCTCGGAAAGACGTAACGAAGAATTCATGAAGATTTCGTAAGGATTTCCCTAGCAACCACTGGTTACCAGGGAGTCACTGACTGGTATCTATGCCTGTGTGGCTGTGGCTTTAATCATTATCACGATCTCTTTTTCTTTTGAAAAGAGTGGTCGAATGCTAAACCACATAAGAAAAGAAATAGTCAAGCACTTCATTTCTGGAAGCAGGGATGCTCTGAACTAAATGCAATCATGTTGACACTAACAATGTTGGTAGTACAATGTTTACCATCTTCATGAGATCAGTTTAGGCTAATGGGTATAATGAAGCCACTAGAGTGACAAATTGTCCTGGGAGGGAAATTTAAATGCAAAGCAAATTCCACCACAAACTAATGCAACAGTGGTCACAATACTACAATTCTAATACGCTGACGAATATTCAGTGTGCAGACTCTAAAAGTCAAAACTATGTGATAAAGATGAATGTGGACACCAACACATCCGCCACTGACTTGTGGACTGTTTGCAAGCCTCAAGCTCACCATTTTGACCATCTTAGCCTTTTTTTAAACCAAACATCACGAGCAAGGGTCGAGGGGTGAATCTGCCAGAGAAAGCATCCTCTGATTTGTCACCTATAACTCTAAATGGGACCATGAGTTACCAAATAAAAATGATCCAATAAGAATAATTGATCAAAGCCATAAACTGAATAGCAAAATATTTACAGATGACATACCTTATTTCACAGACCTCTGCCCAGTTCAGCTTACTCTTGCAGTCAGAGGAGTCGCACCATGTTGGACACACTGCATACTGCAGATCAAAGTCTTTTCTCAGGGACCACAATCATTAGTACCAAATCTATTGTCAGTCTATTCTTAAACATCCTGCTGGTCCATAGAAAAAGTCAACGATTCCTAATCTGAGAACAGTAAATGTATATATGTATGAACCAAAATTCATTTAGTAAATGTTGAGATATTACTATCTAGACTAAAGAGCTGACAGACCAGAGCCATACAACTATAAAAGCACACGCATGTACACCAGCTGTATTTATGAGGGGTATGGATCCACAGAGCAGAGTTGAGTGAGCACAGGTGTACTCGGATCCTCTCTATCTGCCCTTTGAAATAACCAATTTGCATCATCTTGCAGTAAAAGAAAAACTTCAATTACATCAAACTACAGCTTTCCTCGCTGTTCTGAGAACAAAGGCACCATCATCCTTTAAAGTGACAGAAAGACAAAGATAAAAACAGAGAGTCAACAGAAAGAGGAATGTGTGGTGGTTCCGGCTCTGTATCCACTTGTACTTGTCAAGATATGCGACGATTTCGTCTCTTCCCTCCTTTAGAAAAGCCTGTTAACTGTCGCGCAAATAGTGACCGCAGCTGTTTCGTGACATTTTTTCTCTTGTCGTTTCATTCCCATCGTTCTTTAATTGGCTTCTGTTTGCGTCCTCCTCTCATGTGGTCTCTCTACACTCAGCTTAAATGAATGTACATGCAGGCTCGCTCAGAGAGGAGGAAGAAAGAAAAAAAAAAGAGTCAAGACTTGTATGAGTTTTTCAGTGGTGGCGGTTTAAATGTTATAGGTCAAAGAAATTATTATCTTTAATTCTGAGGCTGTTGGCCTCTTGATTTTCAGTTGCTGCGTGTGGGTGACCTCATCCACTTTACTGCACATTTCATCGCATATTTCCTGTCCTTTTGCCACTTGATCTGTGGTCTATCACCCTTCATCGTGTGGTCTCCTTCTGACCAAATCACCAAGCTGTGTAAATTGCACACTGGGATAGACAAAAGAGAAGGGTATCATTTTGACTACTGTATGCTGTGGCACAGTATTAAATGAATGAAATGCTTCTAGTGAATGAATTATATTTAACTGTAGTAAAGCAGACACATGGTGCCTTTTTCAAATTTTTAAATTAAAATAAAAAAGTATTTTAATATTCCAGAGTAGATAAATATATAAATGTATTTATCTTTGCTGCTCTTTATGAAGACAAACATAAAAAAGAGGAAATTCCCTCCTTTTGGACAGCTAATGAACTTATCGTACATTCACATTTATCATGAACTTGAATATTTAAGTTAGCAACAAAACAAGAATAAGAATAAAATAAAAAGTGTCTTACTGTAAAAGAAATCAACACGGTATTGGGCGGACGCAGACACACACATTGTAGCCATTTACCGCAACGGAGCCACAGAAGCAAACCATTTTTATTATGTGAATAAACCAAATAAATGGATACTGCATAGCAAAGAGATTGTGCATAGGAAGTGTAACCAGCAAGGCCTTATTGTGTTTTTTGGACATGTGTCACTTTACATTCCAACTCACAACCCAAGGGCTTGTAAAGATAGTATAACGACAAACACAGACGGCAACCGGAATAAAAACAAGTCTCCTTAAGGCGCAGGCAAACACACACAAACACATAGACGTTTACTGGAAGAGTGACAGAGCATTGCAATGAGAAGAAGAAGAAAAAAAAGAAGCACAGAGAAAAACAAGTGGGCAAAAACCACTTTGGGAAAAAACACCCTATATTATCAGGGGTGGAGATCTGCCACAAGCACATTCCTGATTCAATACTCACTTCATCCCAAGCTATTTCAATATTGGTAAATACTGCAGTGTATTCACGGAGTAGGGATTGCGCTATAGCCGGCAGACATAACACCTTACTGAAAGAGACATAATATTGCGGTTGTAGTGTAAAACAGGAGATGTTAATACAAAAAAAAGAAAAAAAACCCCCAAAAGAATAAAACAGAAAACAAGTCATATACTCATATATGTTTCTATGACCATATCAGGAACTGAAATGATACCTCATATTCAGTTAAATAAGCTCTAAACAAGCTGGGTCAGACAGTTTTTATGAACTATAAGGCTGAGAAAAACAAAACATTACGCATAACTGGTGAAGTGTGTGTCCAAATGTTGTGCCTTTGCGATTGTTCTGTGGAAATGCACACAGTAATTTTGTCAGGCTGTAGAATGCAGCTCTGGACGTTTGCCTGGCCAAAATAGAAGCGCAATACGTTTTCATTACTCAGAAAAAGAAGAAAAAAAACAAGACTTTTGAAATGGAGAGTGAAGATATCAGTACCAAACTTCTCTGGGCGTGCGGTGCTTCCCACGGAATAAAACTCTGACTCTAATAGACGGGTTGCTTTACGCACACCTTCATAAACTTTCTGTGGCATGCTGCTTCTTCACTGATTTCCTAATCCTGAATGAATGAACACCGCCACTGTCTTAAACTGCAGCTGCAGCTGATGATGAAAGTCCTCTGCAGCTTCAGTGAGTCCAAACAAACTAGTTCTCCACCTGATGCAGCTTCTGGTTAGCGCCCAACACTGGCAGTGAAGAACAACAGCCAGGGTGGGGTCTGGAACTTATCTGACTGCGGGACAGGAGAGTCACTTGGGAAGCAGCTGAATGACAAAGAGGTGTGCCACAACAGCAGCAGCTGAAGATTTTCCACAAGTAAAGAAACTGTCGTTCTCTCACATAGATGAAGAAATAAAAATAAGATGTGAAACACAGTTGGGCAGCCGTTAATACACGAGGATGCCCCGGCCCAAATAAAATCTATGTACGAGAAAGACTGGTGAGTTTGTGTGGGGGGATTAATAAAGGAGGAAGCATTAGATAGTGAAAACACAGATAAAAAGAGTGACAGACTGACACGTTCAGGTGGTGAAAGGTCACAACTTTGACACGTGTAGCAAGCCGAACCTATCACTTTCCACTCGAGGTCGCCACTCGGAGGGCTGGAAAGGAAGTACTTTATTGTTCTGGGCTATGAGCTCTTTGCCAGCACTGTTAGGAGCTCTCACTCTCTCTCTCTCCCTCACACACACACACACACACACACACACACACACACACACACACACACACACACACACACTGTGGGTCATTCAGGGCTGCCAGAGCCAGATACTGCATGCATGGCCTGAACAGATTTTTCCCCTGGTAAAGTCTTTATCCTAGACGCCTCACCAGTCTATTCCTAGAGGCTGCTGAAATGGAAAAGACGAGGTGGGTTTTATTTCAGACCATTTTATGATGCAAACTAATGTATATGAAAAGACATCACCTCATAAACCAATAGAGTTCCCTTGTTCATGCACCTACTTAGTGCACCACACAAGACATTTCACATGAAACATGAGAGCTGCAAAATCCATTGAGATAATGACAATGACCTGTGAATGTCGAACAGTGAAGGTGTGATTACATTATTGGAGCAGAATCAATTAGTCGAATAACTGGTTATGCTGACAAAAACAGTATTAAAAAATAAAAATGAAATCAAATATACTTTGTTTGGAAAAGTGAGTATTTGATGCTTTTTGTTTTTTTGGCCATGTAACACAGTTATATTGAATATATTTATTAGGTTTTGGTTTTAAAACCAGCATTTTGTATAATTTAAAACAAAATAACCAGGGGGATCAGCTGCAGTTTTACATTACATACTGCAACTTTCAGCTGCTCCCTTCTCACAAGTGGTCACTTCATATATTTGATCCGCCAGATTTTTATTTTTTTTTACCCGTCCTGGACCGACCCCAGACCGAGATCTGTGTCCGCTCCTGGGACTGAACCACAGATCTTTGGCTTGTAAGTCTTGCAATTAAACTAATACACTATGGAACCACTCCTTACAAGACATCTAACATTATTTTAAAAAACACATTTTTGCTCTGGATAGCGCACTCTCCCAACGATAGTACTGTACTACACAACTCTGAGGTACCTGCATTTTGTTCAAGCATTTTTGCGCTATGCTACTTTTAATTTGTAACTCCTTTATTGACCAGATATTGGTGTTAACGGTTATTTTTCAGATTTTGTAAAACAATTAAGATTACCTTACGATATAAAGCGATATAAACCTTTTATTTACTTTTATTTCACTTTACTTTGAATATGAAACTATTACTTATTCTATTCTTACATTTTCTTTGAGTAACAATTTTATTTTATTTTTTTCTTTTTGCCTGTCCCGTTTGGATCTTTACCTATCAGAATTATTGTCTGAAGGCCAAGAAGGATGCCCAATGGATTTATTTTACCAAACGAACCATCATGGCTTTGCCGTAGTGATCCATTTGACTGACCTTTGTTATTATTATTTCTTTATTTAATTTTCAGTTGTTATAGACATGACATGATTGGGGGACAGGAAAAGGAGAGAGAAAAAGAAGGGGAGGGAGGGGGAGGAAAACAGTAACAATGTTAACCGTTATTAAATTGGGATATTAAATAAAAATTAGAGGCGAAAGTAAAAACAATGATCAAATCTACTCCACCACAATCAGCTACAGAAGAAAATGTACCAAAAGTGTTGTATCAGAACTCTCAATGCAATCATCAACAATTACAGAAGGGTCTTTACCTTACAATCTAAATCTCCGTGAGAGGACTGTTGTTGTGATTTGGAGATATATAAATAAAACTGAACTGAACAAAATGTCAATTTTAGCAACTTCTCTTGCACGTGTAATGTATATCCGTAAAGCTTACTTACTTTTACTTATTTTGAATGTAAAACTATTACTGATTCCACTGTACCTCTAACTGTAACTGTTTTGTTTTTCATTTTCGATACGAAACAAAAATCAGAGCAGAAAGTAAAAGCAGTGGATGATCAAATCATCTCCGTCACAATCAAAGGAAAATTCTGCCCCAGCTCACACGTAAATCTTCAGTACTTCTAAACAACCCTCTTGAACTTTCAATAAACTTTGCAACGCATGTGTGTCTAATTCAAACCTTTAAAACCAGATTCAAATCTTATTTGACCACAATCTAGACCTGAACGGTAGGTGTTCCTCATTGATTCAATATAAACTCTGGTAAGTGTCAGTGTGAGAGGTAGCAGAGAGGAGTGTGATGATGATAACCTCAAATGAATTCTCCTCTCTCCACCCTCCTCCACAGTTTATTAGTTTAGGCCAGAGGCCACTTGTAGCCTTGCAGAGTGGACGGTAATTGTGTGCGTGCTCCTTAAGCACCGACCGCAGCAATAATAGACTGAATTATACAATAAATTCCCTCCAGATGTGCTCCCTCCACTCCCACCCACCCACTCCAATTTGACAGTTCGCACACCCACAATCTGCACAAGGAGGCCTCCGTCCACACACACACACACACACACACACACGTGTGCACTCACTCACCCATACACACACGCTTACAAATGTGCATACACACATGCAGCGGCTTAGTTGCAGTGTTTGTATTGTCAGATTGTTTCCATACTGGTGTTAGCTTGCTGTGTTTCCTCACTGCTGGTGTAATTACGAGTCGTATTAGCTGATAGTGTTTTGCTAACCCTCCTAATAAATGTCCTCCTGCCTCGGAAACCTCACAGAGAGTCCATTCAATAATAAGCAGCCTTTCTAATGCCCAGTACTATAGTCGAGTAGATCCTGACATATACATAGCCTGGTGTTTATGAGTATTCACATATCATTGCTGTCTGCTGTTAAAAAAAAAAAAAAAAAAAAAAAAAAAAAAAAAAAAAAAAAGAACTACAGAGACACAAAAGGCAAAAATGATCACAGCTCGATGCAAAACTGCTAATTTATCCAGAAAGACACACAAACACATGCAAAATGAAAACATCCTCCAGGGAAATGCAGAACAAGTTCAAATAGATCCAAATACAGGTGTCATTAGATGCCATTATTGACAAATAAGAATGAAAAATGTATTATATACACCATATTGATATTTCAAGTCATCAATAATATGAATAACAATAACTGTTTTTTCTGTTAATTTGTCATTTAAGTTTAATGTGTTTGCCAACAATAAATAAATAAAATAACGAATTAATTTCTCTACAGATTACATTTTCTACACATAGTAATGACAAGTTTTGACCTAACAGCCAAAAGTAGGTGCAAAAATATTAGAAAACGATCTGAGCAGACGGTGATGAAACAACCGCAGAGACGCCTCCCGTGTGGGTGCATTGTTACTGCATGCATACTGGGTGAGGGGCCCTTTACATGACCAGGGGCCCATTCTCTCATAATCCCTCCATGCCTGTCAGGGCGATCAGTACTGATTAACATGACCAGTTCCAGTACATGTTGCACTGGGAAGCATACAAACTGCAGCTGTGCTGTTTTTGAAGTGGATCACAGCATGGCTTCAGGCCACAGAGGAAGCCAGATTACTAAAACCCGCCACCCATTACCCATGTGGTGTGAACTAGCTGGCCCCCCCCGGGATAACCGGGAAACTGGGAAACCTGTTTATAAAAAAAGCAAAGATTCAAAAGGAAGAGGTGAGGTTATGACAAATGGATTTAACTATAAAGCGCTCACTTGCTGCTGTTTCATCTCCCCTGCAGATGTTGGAGATCAGCACAATGCCAGTGGAGACTCACAGGTTTGTAAATGCACACACACACATCTCATCAACATGTAAACCTCCGTCAGATGAAAATAAGATTTTAAATCTTCTTTGCAAGTTAAATTTAAAAAAGGCCTCCACAATGTCAACGACTGATGAAGTCCTACAAAAACGATTACTGCAAGTCATTGTTATTAAAGGTGACTCTACAGGCTACTGAATCCTGGGGTGCACTTAGTTTTCCACAGGAAACGTCCCATTTTTCACATTGCCGTCTCATTTATGACATTTATCTTTAAAGTTTTCAGTCATGTTATGCAAAAAGGAATTAAAAACACTAACTGTAAAAATAAGACAATCTTTAATGAACTAGAAAAAAAAAACTAATTTTTAATTTTGTATTAAAGTATCCAAGTATCACTTTAACATTACGATATAGATGAATTGGTGTCAACCCATTACAATGAAGTGATTATAGTCAAGGTGTTTTTTTTCATCCTCTGAAACAGGATCATGGAACGAACGATCAAACTGAATCTGAACAAACATCTTAATGGAAATATCTGAACAAAAACACTGAACATCACGACGTTTGCAGTAAATTTGACCACCTTTTGACTATTAGCCACGGTTCATGATTAAAGACACACGACAGCAGATAATATATATGGTTGCACTCCACTCGTTCATTTGACGGTTAGAGGAGAATTTCCTGGAGCTTTGAACTTTTGTCACAATGATGATTTTATTTTCTTATATCTCTGCAGGCTTCAGAGTCCTCTCAGAGGAAGCAGAGCACCTATGCCCCACCCTCCATGAAAGGTAAATACACAGCTGGATTCAGCCTCGTCTCCATTTAATTAAAAAAAACAAACAAATGTGTAAAATGTCTATAAAAAGCATAAAAGCTCAACTTTCCCTCGAGGAGAGGATTATGAGGATTTATGTGGTACATCACAAGCCCCAGTGCTATCCAATGTTTTAAAAGCCTCATTTTTCCTATAATTAAAACAGCAACGAGATGCACCAGAAACAACAAAGACACCAGAATGTGCGTTAAAAACAATAATTAAAAGCATGTAGCATCAATGATAGAAAAGTAAAGACTCATGGTTAAGGAGCTGCAGCAGCGTTTGTATTTGTAGTCTATGAAAAGGCACAGAAACAGAAAAAAAGCATCGACTGTAAATCAATTACACGTCTTTGACACAAAAGAGCTTTAAGTTTTTGGATAATTAGCAACAGACTCTCTATTGTATCTCTTTGGCTGTAGCAAGACCGAACCGACAATCAGCACGTTGTTAGAAAATGTTATCCAACAAACAATATTCAATAACTAACACATGATTTATAGTCAGAATAAAAGCTATTCAGTCTATCGATTTTATTTTCTACAACATTTCGATATAATGTCTGCGATGTCACTGCTTTCAGCTGTGTACACACCAGTCTCTCCCCTCCTCTCTTAAGTTTCGTGCTATCTGTATGTTCTGCCTTGAGGATGGAAGCTCTGTTTGTTTTTCTTCGCAGATTTGTTGTTCTTAAGATTTCCTTTCTTTAGTCTGAGTTTTGGCCTTGTTTTTTCTTTAGCCTCTGGCCCTGTTTTTCCCAGCCTGCGATCTGATTTCCAGCTGGCAGCGTGACTGGGAGAAGATAGTCAGGGTTACTTCTAATGGCTCGTCTTGTGTGTTTATATTAAATGCAGGCAAATTAAAAAAAAAACGAAGAATCCTCCAAAGGCTCGTTTTCAGATGGCTTTTTCTAGTCTCGGTTCGGGATGAGAGCACATGTCCCCAGGAAGATGGACGCAGCTCTGGGTGTTCAAACTTCTACTTATGAGGAGAAGCCAATGACAAAATCTAGAGGAAGGGTGGCTTTAAAAGCAAAGAGAGCCAAACGACCTGGTTCAGACAGTAGATGAAGTGAAGGCCCCAGAATAACATGAATAAAAATGACTCTGAACTGTTAATCATGTAACTCTAGAGTCCGAGATTACAAAATTATGGAGCTGGAACTGAGCAGAACAGGCCCCCTTTAAAGCATGGATGGATTAATGACCATTTATGTCAAATATAGTTCATAGAAATGCTCTAGGCCTAATAATAATCCCTCCATCAATTTCTCACTCCGCTCTCTCCTCACTCATGAACAGGACTCAGAGATACTACCTAAACTCCTCTACTTAGTCCATCAACATATCCCACTCCACCATGTTCCAACTGAGAACCATGGCCCCAGATTGTGAGGTGCCCATTCATTCCTGCCGCTTCATAATCGGCTGTGAATAATAGTCTGATGCATGCTTTGATCAGAAGCACAGATTTGCAGGGACTTAATTGTCTGAACAGATTCATTTGTCATCTCAGGCAGCATCTCAGCTGTCGCCAGCAAAACAATGCAAAAAGCACCTGTCTGATGTCTTTTATCGCTGCACGACTTTCCTGTAGCAGTTTCTGTCATGTTGTTATCGTCGCTGGAGCTGAATAATTGATGAAACTGTTATAGAGATTCTAAGATGGAAAGCAGGAATCAGAGGAAGTGACGCAACTGCTGCAGAACAGGAGAGGCTGACTGAGAAATGAGGAGGAAAAAAACACACTGATGAATTTTTATATCCAGGGAGCATGGGACACTCTGCTTTAGGAGTATGCAGAAAAAGGTGCTTGTTTTAAGGAGGAATTTATAAAGAGGAAAGAAGAAAAACACAGCACATATAAGTCTGTGTGCAGAGAGTGCAGCACTGACTCGATTCCAGGAAGTGGAGACTGTAAAAGCTTTTCTGTTATTGATCCCAGCTGAGTGAGTGTGTGTGTGTGTGTGTGTGTGAGTGTGTGAGAGTGTGTGAGAGAGAGAGAGTGTGTGAGTGAGTGAGTGAGTGAGTGAGTGAGTGTGCGTGTGTGTGTGTGCGTGTGCGTGTGTAGCTAATAGTCTCTTGAGTAACTGCCTATGCACTAAACCCATAGTAAGCATTTACATTTTGTTGGATAAGGAAAAAACTTTTATTCATAAATCTACTTTCCCAGTGCGGTGTTTGATGTTTTCTCTCACTCTCTTTCTTTAATATTATATTTCATTAAGGCCTCGTCAGCCACACACTGTTGACAAAACTAAAACCTTGATTTAAACTTAATTTACTTAATTCAAACAATAAATAATCGTAATCATTTTTTAAATAGACATAGTTTTAGTTTTCACTTTCTCTGGGTTTATTAATATTATCATCATCATCATTATTAATACAAAGTTTAGTTTTTAAGTTTAGTTCTAACTATATTAACCTTGATCTGTGTGTGATTCAGTATTTCTGACAAACCTATAAAATACAAAGTTCTTCCTTAAGATCTTAAACTTTTACAGTAAATCAGCAACTGCTAAAAATCTACAAGTGATAGTCTGAGGAGCTTAGGATAGAAAAGTGTCGGGACTTCTTTAAGTTTCTTGAAGACGTTTCACCTCTCATCCGAGAAGCTTCTTCAGTTCTAAGGTCAAATGGTGGAGGGTCCCAGATTTAAGCCTTATGGGAGTGTCCCCCCCAAAAAGGACAATGGACCCCCTAATGATGCTCTCCTAATC
>VOQK01037642.1:31737-52108 GCA_015052645.1 Benitochromis conjunctus
GTGTGTGTGTGTGTGTGTGTGTGTGTGTGTGTGTGTGTGTGTGTGTGTGTGTGTGTGTGTGTGTGTGTGTGCGCGCGCGTGCTGGGCACTTCTAGGATGTGTGAACGTGTGCAACACTTAAGGGCGATGCAGCCAACAAACGGTAAACAGGTTCCTCGTCAGCTGTTGAATTGTGGCTTCTTCTGTTTTTTATTGTTATCATCAAGTGGTCAAAGTGCACAACAGGCAGCAGAGAGGTGTACATGAGTGTCAGGTGGGATACCTGATGATTAACCTGACACACCAGATGGTTTGTTACGCAGAGTCATCTGGGAAATTGTCCTTGGAGCCTGTATGGGCAAGGGTAGGCACACGAATAGTTGCCTTTAATTTTGTGCTTGGACAAGCAGTTTGTTACACTATCTACCATGAGCTAACACCAACCAACTACACACATGCAGAGAAAAAGCAAGCTGCACTGACTGGAGCATATCACTATATTGTTAAGGTTTGTTGTCTTTGTCTTGGAGTTTCTGTACCTCCCTGTGTCTCATGTTCCCTCTGTCTCCCCGTCAGTCGTGTCTCAGTGTCGTCGCCGCGTCTTTGTGTTATGTTTCCTGTTTTACTTTGAAAGTCTGTCTCATGTCAGTGTTTCTAGTTTTGCTTCCCTTGTCTCGTTATGTCTATTGATCCCAGCTGTCTCCCTCCTGTTTCCATGCCCTCATTACTCCTCTGTATATTTAAGCCCTGTGTTTGCCTTTGCCCTTTGTTGCATCGTACCGCCTCATGTGTGTCTCTTTGTGTTTCTCTGCGTGTTAGCGCCTTGTTTCCTGTTGTTTTCAGTTCCCAGTGTTTTATTTCTAGTTTCCATTTTTTCTTAGTTCAGTTTGTTTCCTTGAGCCCATGTTTGCTATTTTTCCAGCAATAAAGCAGCTGCCTTAAGTTCATCCTTTGTGTTTGAGTCCTGCATTTTGGGTGAAGTCCTGCCTGCCACACAGCTTCACTTACAGACTTAGAATTTTAAAATTGTCTCAAATAGATTAGTTTTCATAAAATAATCAACAATCAGCTGCTCACCAAAGACTACTGGTGGGACAGTGGCCATCACCTCTGAACAGAATGTTTAAAACATTTTAAAGATTTGAATTATTTCAGTGTTGGATCATTTAAATGGTATTACACTTAATGATGTCAAGTTGCAAAGGAGACAAGTGTCAGATTATTAATTTTTGTTAGAGTAAAACTCAAGATGTTTTCATTCATTGCAAGTATGCAAGCAGGTAGTCCTCCTGGCAGTGGCTTAGCATAGACTGTAGTATACAGAAACTTCAAAGTGTGCATTTGCATAATCAACATCTTAAGCAACTAGTAGTGGGAAATATGAAGAACATAATCATAACTTCCCCCGAGGATTCCTCTGAAAAACCACCAACTACACAGGCAAAGGGCAGCTCTGGAGGGGATTTGCTGCAGTGTCTTTATTGTGATTGCATTTTCGGTGCATTTCAGCTTAGCTGGAACATTTGGACTTTGCTCATGATGTTAAATCATGCACAAATTATTTTTTATAGCTAGAAACCATTATGTTTAGTAGTATGCAGCTCATTGTAGTAATATTGTCCATCTATTGATGCACTGGTTGTCCCTTTTTGTACTCTTTGTTGCACGCACTAGTGCTCTTCCTAACGTCGCTTCCTTCCTTTGCACTGTGATAAATCCACAGAAGTCTCATTGTTCACTCGTTTGCTTTCCTTTACAAACAAACAGCATGTTCTCTCATTGCAGCTGAATCTACACTTCTCTATCTGAGGCTCTTCTACTCCTTTCATCCCTCAGTTCATCTTTTATACCATTGCCACCTGCAGGTCTTTCTTTGTTTCTTTATTCCACTTGTTCTCTCCGTTTATTCTCTGTGGTCCTGCTCCTGTCTGTTCCTCTGGGCTCATCCACACACTGCCATGATGAAACTCACTTCTCAGTCTCTGCAGAAATGTGCAAAAAACAGACCCCAAAAAACAATCCAAATTTGTTAGAGATGAAAACCTGTCTTTTGAACTTTCTGCCTCGGAGGAAATGACCTGACCTGCTTACTGTGCTTTTTTTCCTCCACTTCCACTTTCACTGTGTCTGGGTTCCACACTAAATGCTGGAATGATTCTTTTTAGGATTATTCTGGACTTAACATTTTTGATCATCATTTCTTCACACAAACCATGGCAAAGAGGACTTAAGGTGCAGATGAGTTGCAAAGCTGGTTGCAGATGTGCAGCAACTTGAACGAGGCTAAAACCACTTAAACAGTGCTGTGTCATTGTGTGACGTGCATGTGTAATTTGCAAATGGGATGGGCAGAAGGGTAGCTGACATGAGCTGGGACTGAGACCAGCTGATCTGCTGGGATTGCTGGCTGAGCTAGATGTGATGGGTAGATGGGTTTTGTTACTTGAATAAAAGGACATCAGATGCTACATTGGCCTGATAAATTGAAAGGAAACAAGGCACCCGGTGTCTTCTCATTGGTCCATAGGCAGAGAGGATTTGATGGTTTTGCTTAATGAGATTTTTCTGGTTTAATTCTGTTGCTCCATTATGAATGCAAAAATAAAAGTCACTATCCTCTTCAGGCTTCAGCCCCGTGTTGTATTTGGAATAAGAATTAATGCACAAGATCCTCGTTTTGATATGGACGGCACCTTTGATGATAAAATGTAATCACTGGAGATTTTGCACTGCACTCTGACAAATGTGAATCTTTTAACTTTTATGTGCTGTCCTATTTAATCTGAAATGTCAGCAGAATTTTGCTGTTAGGGATGCAAGCAGTATTAAGAAAATGAGCAGCTTCTGCCTGGCTGAATCCTTCCTTTGTTTACAGACTCGCAGGATGTCTGAACAGAAGCATTAAATTCAAGGATGAGTAGGTGTACTGTGTCATTTATTTACATTGTTTATGGAGAATAAGTGTTTCACAACGCCTACGTAAATCAGCCGTCCCACTTGAGATAACGCATAAATGCATACTTGATATATAACAAAGAAAAATAAGTGACTGTTTGAAATTCATGTTATGGTTAGAGAAGCTGTATGACAGCAGGTCAACTGCAGTTCTTAATTCAAACCCGCTCTTCTCTCTGTTCCCTCTCCAGGGTCTCTTCTCCTCATCAGGTGAAGCACTGTCAACCGCCGACCCCCTCACCCTCCCTCCTCTCCTCCTCCCCTCTTTCCCTAGAGGCACCACCCACTACCCTTAAATCCCCAAACCCCACCTGCCAACACCTGCCAAACTCCCTCAGACAGCTGCAACTGGCCCCCCTTTTACCCCATGGTGGCCCCAAGGCCCGCCCTCTCACTGCTATTGGCTGTCCTGGCCTGTACGGGGCCCGCACGCCCCTCGCCCCCCCTGCTTCTCCGGCCCCGGGAGAGAGAGAGGGACTCAGGTGGTGTCAACATCGCCGTGGTCCACTCGGGCTCCTCCCTGCTCCCGGAGACGGCGGTGGTGGGAGGCGCGGGGGTCGGTGAGCCGGGGCCCGGTCTGGGAAACGGTCCAGGGGGAGGAGGGGGAGGAAAAGGAGTAACAGAGACGGCTTCATTAGCTGAAGTGGCCGAGATGGCTTCGTTTTCCTCCTCGTCACACCCGTCACTGGCTGCACTCGTGGGGGAGACGGTGATGACGCCCTCGGGTCAGGCCAACGTCATCTACCTGGCTGTGAACGAGAGCAGTCCTGGGACCCTGCTGCTGCAGCTGTGTGAGCTGCTGGCCACAACACCGCTGCAGGTAGACAAACAAGTACACAAACCTCTTGTTACAGGATCATAGGACCATACTGTCAGGAGCTTTTAACAAAGTGTTAACGTCCCCAAAATTGGAACAAAGTGATCATGAATAGTGATTAAAAAAAGAAGGTCAGAATGTGATAATGGCTGGATGTCCAAATCCGATGTGGTTACTCTGAAACATTTTATAAATGATAACGTCCATCACTTTTTGTCCCCTAGTAGTGCTGTAAATCATTTTTTGGGAGAGAGAGAGAGAGAGAGAGAGAGAGAGAGAGAGAGAGAGAGAGAGAGAAGTTAATAATTTAATAATTTGCTGTTTTCCTTTGCAAATTCTGTCTCACCTTATTAATTTCTCCGGGGAAATCAAACTTTTATGGATGACATTGAAGCAGAATCTTCCTTTAAAAGCGTTTTTGTGGCGTTTACTGAGTTGCCTTTCAGACGATCTTCTCTCTGAACTTGCCACCCTGAGCTGAATGTTCTGAATGTCTTGTTCTTGCGTAAACACAGCACTTAAACGCAGCACTTTAACACAGTGGCTCATTTCACCAGAAACGATGTTTTCTTTTTTACCCGGCTCTTCTCGTCCCTGTGTGTTTCGTAGGTTGGTCTCAGAGCCCGGTGCCTGCTGGCACAGTAGTAACCGGGGCTTTGCTGACATCACCCGCGGCAACGGAGCCTCCAACTTGGGGAAAATCCTGTTGCTGTGGCAACCACGCTGCTCCGTGCTTTTGAAGCTTTTTGCTGTAATTGGACGGAGAAAGGATGCAAAGAAACATTATCTGATGGACATGGGAGGATTGTGCTGATAAAGTTAGAGAAACGCTGACCTCAAACATTCAAACAAATCGTGCTGCGTTTACGTTCCCTTTAAAAAAAACAAAAAAACAGTGCTCTTCGTATTTTCTCCAAGGACAGATTATTTCCACTGAGTCGAATGTCCACAGGGTATTTCTTCATATACATTCCCAGAGACGCCACCTCTGAACTATACAATAAATAAATAACTGAAAACACAAGTGAGCCTTGAAATTACACATTGGAGAAAGAAGATGGGGTGAAACTCGATGTTTGGAAAAGAGAAGGTCTTTCTGGTTAATTTGACACAGAGCTGAGTAAGAGCTGATGAGAAGATTTTACAGGAATAATATCATCAATGAGTTATTTTAATTAAATGAAACTCTGCTTAAATCTCTTGACCTTCACTGACTTTTTCCAGAAAACTATGATTCAGGAGATCTTAATGAACCCTGACACCTCATCAAGAAATTACACAAGTTCCTCCAAAAATGTAAGATTCTCTGAGACCTTCTGCTAACAATGAGTGAACACAGTGAAGACTTTGAGAATTACTGAAAATTCCTCCTTAAGCATAGTGAAGAAACCATCTACCTTCAAGAAAAAGAGAGTCCTCACTGATCCATTCAGCTCCAATAAAAGAAGCCTTAAGATGAAAATGAAGAACTCGCTACTTCAAATTTAGGATATACGAGCTGCAGGAACCCTTCCAGAGCCCCTCAAACCTCTTTCAGGGCCACAGGAGCAGTCTCAAGGAGGGCTGTAATATGTTCACTGACTCTTGTAATACACTTTGGGGGCTCCGAAATCCCTCCAGAAACCCATTGAGAAACTCAAGGAATCTTATTATTCCTTTAAATAATTCTGAATCTGCTCTGGAACATTCTTAATAATCTCTGCTGTATTCCCAGACTCCCCCAAGTCCTTCCATCCCATCATGAAACACACACTGCTTGGTGAAAGGCAAGGGGGCAAGGTTAGGAGCAGCCTGACACCTTGTGGCAAAAAGGCAAAAGTGCATGAGAAACTTGGAAGGCTGTGCCACAGCCCTTCATGACATTTGTGTTTCAGAAAACTTGTATTTTAGTTTCTTGTAAATGTATTGTTAAACCAAACAAGGTGCGTGGTTAAAGCAGCGGGAGCTAGGATATTAGACAGGAAGAGCTTTGGGAAGTGTTTCATGAATAATTCAGACCAGCAAGTGGAAGTGTTCACTAAAGCCCTCAGGTCAGATCCCGCTTCTCACCTTGCATGTTGAAGAAAAGTCAGTTCCTCTGCTGTTACATATTCACATCAGCACTTTACCACGCCTCGACACGTCTCAGTGCCGGCTGCTGTGCAAGCCTTTTTTGTCACCGTGTGCAGTTGTTAGACAGCGCCAATAAAACTGGCCTCTTTATGGTCCTTTGGTGTGACCGAATCTCTGTCCATCAAACGAAACCAATCTTCAGCGGGCTTTGAGGGGAATGTGGGTTTTTGCTTAGTAGTCGAGGAGAGAGCAGAAAGAGAAGGAGGAATGTCTAACATCCACATACGCGTATGCGATTGTCCTCAGTGGGAAGCCACAACCATTCAGCAACAGTCATTTCTGTCATCCCTTGGGGCAGAGAGAAAGTTGGATGCCTTTCAGTACTGGAGGATTCTGAAATATTGTCACTGATATGCACAGTGTACTCAACATGAAAGTTTTTTTTTACTTCATGCCGTCAAGTTTTGATTGAATACAAGTGTGATTACTTTGATTCTCTTATTGCAAAGCAAGTAATCATTCGGCTTCTGGGGAAATTCAACCTCTCTTTGCTGCAGTCTCAGTCAATGTGGGAATTTCCAAGGATTAAAAAAGGGAATGAGTGAAAAATCCTTTCTTGGACGAATACTTTTTAATCCTTTAAAAACATCGAGCTGTCCACCCACCATGTTTTTTCTGTTTTTTAGATCCACTTTTGAAGGTTACAGTGTACAGTCCTTCAGTGAGAGTCAGTGGGAGCTCAGAGAAAATGCAGCATCTTTAGGCATGAAAAGATGAATAAAAATACTTAAGAAAAAAATCCTGATTGAGGTTGTCGTAATTCATGCATGACAGGGTTAAATAACAATAATTACAATGAAACACGTCATACATCTATAGTAACATTAAACGTCCAGTGGGTGGCAGGGTATGGAGTGACACATCAGTGTCCAATGTAGTGGTTTATGTGCAAGTCCCATCAACACTGACACAAATACAAGAAAACAGCCTTTGAATAGCTGCCCACTGTAGTGACCACTATGCGTGATGTGCAGTCAACAATTACATCAGGCCTGACAGATCTCTGACAAAGACTCCTTTGGCAAACAGGAGAAACATAAATAAAATGGAGAAACATTAAGGCAAGTGAAAGCTGAAATTCTGTAATAAAGTTAATGTTAGCGTAAAGCAAAATGTACCCATTCTTATATTTATGTCTTACGTTGCAAATTATGACATCAAAATACAGTCTGAGTGAGTCAAACATGCGTCATATCAATTAATTCAGGATTTAGTTCACATATCAAATTCAAGATAAAAATTTGAACATCAAGGATCATGAGACCTGCAGACCATAACCTGACAGGAACTGGTTTCATTCAGCCTTAGTCGATTATACACCCGTTTCACAACACAACACTTCTTCTTTCACTGCTCCTTTTAGATGTGACCACAGCAGATCATCTGCCTCCATCTCACCCTCTCCCCAGCATCCTCTTCTGTCAAACCAATATCTTCCTTCACTACAAACATGAATCTTCTCTGTGGTCTTTCTCATTTCCTCCTGCCTGGCTGCTCTATATATTCAGCATCTTTTGTCCTGTATATCCTCTTCCTACCCCTCTTCTGCCCTCACACCAACTCTGGAGCATGACAGTCCTCACCTCCATTGCTTTAACTGTCTTTAACTTTCACTGTGTATTATTTGACTAAGATTTTAACTTGCTGTGTGGCACAGACCATCCAAGAACTTTGGCTTCTGTTTTGGTGAGTGAAATTCTATTTCTTTGTTAGTCTGGTACCAAGCTATTCAGCATTGCGCCAATATGATCTATGGATGCAGCTTACTAACCAAGCTAGCTAGTATTAGCTGATACTGATTAGTATTAGCTGATAAGTTAGCACTCAACCCTTTCGTTCAAATAATGTAGCATCTGACTTCAAAGCACGAACAGTGGAGATTTAAAATGCAGAGTCTGGACTTGGGTAAATGCCAGTTAGTCTTTTCACATTGCTGCACTGATTTCACACATCCTTTTTTTTACTGAAGTATCCCATCGTGCCATGTTGCTCCAGAGTTCTCCATTTTGGATGTGATATACAGGTTGCTAGGGAAACATATGTATTACTCAAGTGGTTGGCAATGGTTCCTGGAAGTGTCCGGATCTCACTGTGTAAAACTGGTTACAAAGAAGATGATGTGCCAAAAGTACGACAAAAGCCTGGCAGATTGCCACAGTTGCCAGTTTTTCATGTTTGCCAGATGGTTGTGGACCGGGTCCAGCCTTGCATGACCTGACCCTTATTGACTTGACCCTACATTGTTACCAGGATTGGTTCATACTCAAAACCACATAGTTATTGGTCAAGTGTCTATAAAACCTCAATAGACTGCTAAACGATTCAGAGTGTACGTTACCTCTTGTCCTATAACAACAAGGCCCCTCTGCAGCCCTGAATTAGTCAAATGGTTAAGACAATGCATGGAAGGACAAATTAGCCTTTTCTTTAAACTTAGAGATGTCTTCTATATTGTTTTTTTATTGGAAAATATCAAGGTAACTACTTTCCCCATGCTTTCCGCACAGATAATAATCACTTGTCTCTACAACTGACCTGGTAACGTCTCTCTTTAAGTTTCTTTTTTCAAGCCTGTGAATAAAGTTCACACCATCAGTATAGCTTAGCCCAGCCTTATTCGGACCATATGTGCTGGTCATGTTCATATTTTTAACCTTTATTTATTCTGGATTTATTACAAGATCTGCCTTTTACTTTTATATGTCATCCATGAGCACAGACAAAACTTATAAAGTGCTCCTTGTTTTTTGTTGGTTTTCATTTTTCCTTTCTTTTCAGAGGTTGGAAAAAAAACATGTGCCAAGCATAACATCAATGCTGGGAAATACCTCTCTGATACAGCGGAGGACAGTTTGTCATCCAACATGGTGACTTAGAGGAAGCGTGAGGGACTTTCTGTGGCTTGCCTGCACATGTAGCCAGTAACTAAAAGTCTCACTCCCATCTTTCTCAATAACTAAGAAATCCCAGTTTAATTTATTGTGTGTTACGGCCTTGTTCTGCCAGAACTCCCACTGTGCAGGGCATTGAAACCATAATATTAGCTCTACAATCACATGATAGACTGAGCATGCTGAAAACCACTGTCTGCAGATTGACCACTCTTCCCTCCCTTTCCTGCCACTTCTGATCTCTTTTTGTGTTTTGCCACAGAATCACCAAAATAGCCCTCTTGGCTCCGTGAAAACGTATTTTGATGACACCGACCTAAATGGCTGCTACGCCCTCCAAAAAAAGATGGGAAAATTCAGACGGCTTTTGCTGGCTAATGGCTCTGGTTACTTGGCCTGCAGCGAAGTTGGCGAGGTCTCTCAAGGCTACACCAACAGGAAATTTCATTAATCCGGAGCTGGGATGAAGTAGTTCACCCCCTTCTTTATTTAAGGCTTTGCCAGACTTTCAGCGGACCACCTCGGCTGTCCTGTTAGAGAAGAACAGGAGTGGGAGGCCTCAGGGCTGACTAAACCTTCCCCTCCATGTGCTCCCTAATTGGTTTAATGACTGTAATTATCTGCTGGGGTGCATGTTGTGCCGGGGACGATTAATGGCCTCCAAAACATATGCAGACAGACGGAAATTAAGAGAGGGGGGCACTGAGACAAAGAATAGCTGTGCAGAAGAAAAGAGCCATAAAGCTGCAGAGGGAGACACGTCCTGCTGGTTAAGAGAAATAGAACAATGACAAAGCACTTTGAGTTCTTTTCTTTTTCTTTGTGGGACTTTATTGGTTGAAATCTTCTACTAAGTTAAAAAAAAAAAAACTTAATGAGATGTAATCTGAGACACATATGGACTTATAAAACATATGCCACCCATACAGTTAAAAGGTAAACGTTAACCTTAATGATGTTCTAGAAAACATCTGTATATGAACAACCACTTATATATAAAAAAAAAAAAAAAAGAAAATAGACTTGGGTTGCAGTACCACTAACAGCCTGTAGGTGCTCTCTTTAAGAGATTTTCCTCATAAGCGAGTTAAAAGAATTGGTATACAACATTTCTCTTGTTTACTATCACTGGGGAGACTGGCTGAGTCACTATAAATGTACATTTCTGGAGTTACAAATAGCAACACATGATAAAACTGAAAAGGACCTATTTTCTCTAATGGTTGAAACAGGAAGTGGCTGACTATTGGCGAACGCAATGCCTAGAGGTAGATTTAAAAAGCTTCATTATGACATAGAGGATGCAGGTGGATTTCCTGAGGCACTGGAAGAGGCCTGTAGCTGAAGTTGTGTAGGTGCGGGACAGTGAGCAGACACACAAGAAGTGAATATCAAAAGAAACTTAAAACCCAAAGAGAGGAGCCTGGGAGGAAATGAGTTCTACTACACTACAGCAGATAATGTGGCACGGTGTGGGTGGAAGAGCCAGTTTGATATACAGCAGGCTGGTAATTAGTTGATGCCAGCCATGTGTGCCGGTAAATGACCTGGCAGGTACTGGGGAGTATAGTCACGCCACCAGGAGTTCACACAACCAAAGACACACAGAACAAGAGAAAGAGAAGAGACAGAAAGCAACCAACAGGTCAGCGCTGTAGGCATGAGGAGGTCATGATATTTTTCATGTAATCGATAAACTGTTTGATGTGAGATATTTGTGCAATATCTTCAAAATTATAATCAGGTTGTTCCGAAAACTCCCTGAAAAGCCTTCAGTTGATCCAAAACGCTGCAGTGAGACACTAGAAAGAGAGCGCATTCTGGCTTCTCTTCACTGGCTCCCTGTTAAATCCAGAATTGAATTTAAAATCCTTCACCTCACACATAAGGACTTTAATAATCAGGCCCTCCCCGACCCTGATTCTGCTGGAGATTTCTTCCTGTTAAAAGGGAGTTTTTCCTTCCGACTGTTGCCAAGCGCTTGCTCACTCGTCTGATTAATGGGGTTTTATAAAACGCCTTGGGGCGGCTGTTGCTGTGATTTGATGCTATGTAAATAAAATTAAATTGAACTAAACTAAAAAAAATCAAAATTACTTGCACATTTGTTCAGCCAAGAGTTTTTAAAAAATCCCTGTTTCCCTGTTTTAATATTATTTTCATACCTAAATTCTTGTACGTCATGGCTACATGTTTATGCTGCATCCCATTATCTGTGTCTGGCTTTATTTGGACATTCCCATATTTGTTTTTAGCTCTGTGTACGCGAAGAACCACTGACCGCCCGAGTCAAATTCCTTGTGTCAACATACTTGGCCGGCAGTTCACTTGGCTGTTTTAGGCGCATGTCTCCTTACGCGACAGGTGTCTCAGCCTATCAGAGCGGTTGCCACTCAGCCCATTCGACTGGTCTGCCCATGTTTACCTCTCTTTAATCAAATCTGGATTTTTCTGGCTCCAGAATCATAAAACACTACCAGCGAAGCGTAAACTCTAATCTAGCCATGAATAGAGCCATTCAGGATCCTGCAGATCACATTTCAGACATGTTTTTCTCAAATGTATTACCTCGTAAGTAAAAATTTGACTCTGCCATAAGACAATATAGTCCACACCCACAACTACATGTTACTGTTCTTACTTTAGAAGTGTATCTGGTCTCTGTTGCCCATTGATTTTGCTGGCATTGTACTGTGCAGTGATTCAGTCAAATCAGAAATTACTTTTCTCCTTTAATGCGCGCCAAGATCCTTTAACCATAAACTGGACTGTCGTAATCAATTCTCACAGTTGGCATCTGTTTTGAATGGAAGCATATGTTTTAATCTGTCACATGTGTAGTTAGACAGTGACAAAAACTCATCTTAAAATTCAAAATTATGTCTGCACCTGTACAAAGAAAGTTTGTTCTGTATTAATGGGACGTTGCTGCCTTATTTACTATCCAGCTTTTGGTTTGATTTACTGTGTTAATTACAAAACCTTCGTGTATACAGAAGAAGCCAGAAAAGCAGCACCATGATGTATACCAGAGGCGGGCCAAATATCGATAGTATCGATACCAACGTTGGTATTGGTATCAGAACTATATTAGTTCAGTACTTTAATCGATACTTTAATTCTATCCTCCAAGTTCGGTATGTAGCAAACTGAATTGTTCAATAGGTTTTTCTTATTTTTTGAAGTGAAAAATATATCTCAAACATGCACTATGAACAACATTCATTTAACTACAGTCTTCAGCTAAGTGCTTTAGAGAATATATAAAAAGCTGAAAAGTGGGTTTTGTTGTGCTAACTAACTATGGAAAGTAAAACATTTAGTTTTTATGATTTAGTTTATAGATTTAATGCTCATTAAAATGTGTTCCAAGTTTGCAAACTGATGATGATTTCTGTCATAAGTCATAACACACTGCTCTCCTCTAAATAAGCTCTTTTCGTAGGCTAAAGGTATCAGTGTCGCTAATACTGGCCCAGCATTTACTCGTTATTGGATCGATACCAAAACTTGCAGTGCTGCAAAGCCCTAATGTGTTCATGGCCTGAAGACTGATCTGTGAGAATTTAATTTGTGTGTGTGCGCCGCGTGCTGAGTGAATGACATCAGCAGAGTGATTAACGCAAATGTGCAGTGACTTCAGGGTCGCCGTATCAAAATATACAAGGAGCCTGTGGAAAGACGAGGCTGGCGGGAGCAGCATGTGTTACTGTTCTCCACTCGCCCCCTCATGTCGCCTGTGCTAACATCAAACACATCCCAGCAGTGTGGTTAAGGGAAGTGCTTGATGCCGGTAATAATTATTTGCTCCCCAGCTACTATCTTATTAAACGAGTTCATTAAATCGTTTAGTTCCAGCAGCTTAGTTTGTTTTCACGTGGATTAAACCTGGAGAGGAGCTTTGGCAGTGTTCAAAGAGCAATGTTGGATCAGGACATGTAAGATGTTCTAGTTGAGAATGCGGTGAAAATAGGAAAATTGAGGGGCTCGAAGGAGAGTTAGCTTAGCAGAATAATCTGCAAAAGCCTGATGTGCCGCTGAGAGGAACAGCAGCGGAAAGACGCAGGAAGACCAATATAGACAGAAATTGGAGCATGTGTTTTCTGGTCAGGAACCCGATGCTAAAATTAGCAGGGATGTAAATTCCTGAGCGTTGCCGGTTTTCAGATCCACGCATCACACTGAGAGTTGCCAGAAAAACAACACAAACAAACAACAACAACAAAGAAAGTAATGGAAGGGCGGCGGTATAGGAAGAGGTCATACATGAAAAGTGCCTGGGTAATGTTTTCCTTCTTCCTTATTTCTTTTTAAATTGACCTTCGCCCCGAGAACAAAGACATCTAACAAGCCACAAGAAGGAGGGAAAAACTCTGAAAGCGAAAGCCACGGCCCCCACGCACAACAAGTCCTCGGGGGGAGGCTAGGGCCCTGGACGCCAAGCCTTCAACATAATCACCACACATGCTATTGTGGCCTGCAGTAAAGCTCTGGTATGGCTCAAATCTGCAGCTAACCCTTTCCACCCCCACTCTCACCACCAGGCCTCTCTGTCCCACCTCCTGCTCTTTGTCTGTCTCTCCATGCATCCCTGTCATTTACAGTCCTAATGACAAGACGCAAACTTCCACACATTCAACCCTGGGCGAGCGAGGATAATCGCATTACAGCCGACGACAGGGACGTAAACCGAACTCAACTTGGATGCACTCATACGTGGATTTGCATAAATCCAAACAGTACAATCAGCAGTTAAACTCTGTGGCTCTGCTCTTCTTTTTCCATAGCGGCTGGAAGGGAGGGAGAGAGAGGGAAAAAAAATCCACCTCGCTGTGAAACACTAAAGGCATGGATGGACGCAGATGGAAAATAGTGGAATACTTTCTCGGTTTACAGTCGCCACATAAAGCCAAGACTATTTCTAGGCGTCCTATTGGTTCAACAGAGGCAAGAACTCGCAGCCAGCTGGAAGTCAAGGACAAAGACTCGTGAGGGACTTAGCGGCACAGTTCACAAGTTCCCATGCTCCGGCCCTGTAGGGTCTTTTACTTGCTACTTCACTGACTGGCAGATTAATTCAATATCTAAATATTGACATTCCTCCTTGTAGTGTGTGGTTCTTATCTGAAGAGTGCATTTAAGTCCCCCGCCCCCCCACATCAGTAAATCAAAGCTGATAAATTTTCAAAATGCGGCCGCAAGGTTAGAGTGAGTGAGATAAGGCACCGTGGATCAGTCAAGGTGAAGTGAGAAGTATGGGGCATGTCTAGACTTGCTGGATTCTTTGGCTTGTGCACAGTTACATTTTATTGGCAATTTCTGTCCTCAGCAGGTGTGTGAATGTAAAAGAAACTGATACAACATTCTCCTGTTGCAACAATACCAAGGAGCTCCAAATATAAAGACATTTTATTTATAAGTTTGCTGGGCTGGTCATCATTCACGGTTCAAATGTGGACTGACAAACAACAGACTCTAAGGCCGAGACAGTCCCGTGTAAAAAACAAATAAGGAAAAAAATTATAACCCTATCGTTTACATGAGCGGACCAGCAAAAGAAAAAAAAATGAACCTGGCTCAACCTGGCTCAGTGCACTGCGCTGATCAGTTACATTTATGCAAACCCACATTCCTGCTGGAAATAAATGCCGTATTCATTCTGGTGATTAAAAGAAAAGCTCTGATGTTAACATACATGAGTTTATTTTATAAAATCCTGTCCTACAGCATTAGAAATAACTCATCTGTGGTTAGTGCGTTCTTGTTTTAGGGCAGAGCTGACAATTACAGTATTAGAAATTAAGTTGGGCCTTTTTTTGCATAATTTTTTGGTTAGTTAAGATAACTAACCAACACCAGAGCAAGAGAGGCAGTATCACAGGTCTGGAAGAACCAAGCAGCAACCCGCGGTGCATTAAAAAAATGAAAACAATGCAGAACTGCGGCTCCTAAATTGGACACTTAAGGTCAATTTACCAGTTTACAGCCTGGTTAGAAAAAAACAAAAGAACGGAAAATGTCCTTTGTCATGGGTTAATCTTCTTATAACTCCCCTGTTTAAATTGTATTACGGCTTAAAATTAAGACAATTAAAAGCGTGTCTGCTTTCAGTGACAGGTAGTTGCCATTTCGTCTTGCTCGGTGTTCTGTTGTACTACAAGACACTCTTAAGCAGCGGCCCTTTCAGCCTCTGCGGTAAGCACATTTTGTTTTAAGCCTGTTTTTCGCCAGCCCGACAGTCTTTGTTACGCTGTCGGGACGGGACACGAAACAGGAGTCGGACAGACGCAGAGGTTGCAAACCTGCCAGCAGCTAAACCAGACTGTCTCAATCAGTTTATTTGGAAGATGATAGTAATCTGTCGTCACATGGGAAGGATTTTTTGTGTTACACAGGATGCGTGTGTATTTCTATGTGCAAACTGCAATGTGTCCTTTCAACGGGTGTTTTCATGGGTTTTTTTGGTGTTCTTTTTTTAAGATTAGTTTTGCTAAACTTTGAACGTCTTGCTTTTTTGCCCCCTTTATCAGTGACTAACTCGGTGTAGTGACGTCAAAATGATAATTTAATGGCCACATTATGGGAAAACGCCAGCACGTAATCAACTGAAACAACCTTCCACCACAACCAACAAAGTGACATTGTGCAGTTTGTCTCGTATCTCACACTTAAAAAAAATGATTGATAGATTTTCTGTGGCGCTGAAACTGAGTTTATGGTAGTTATGCATGAATATATTATAAGAAGGTAAGATTTGCCTTTCTTTTTTCTCATATACCACACACCAGGATTCAGTAGCTTGTAGAACCACGTTGAGCAAGGATAACTTGATGTGATCATTTTAACATGACTTTATTAGTCTTTTTGTGGTCCTTTCTCTAAGCACAGCTCTCATGACCTCCCTTCCCACTGCAGCACTTTAGTCACTTGGACAGTTGCAACACCTTTTTTTCAGTCAGTCTGTTTTGATCATTGTCCTGACCCAGGTCCACGCAAGCTTTAGCCATCAGGCAGATGGCCTCACATCAAACTCTAGAATACTTTGCTGCACAGCTGACTTCATTGTTGACTCAACAACTGCAAGTTGGTCAGATGCTGTGGCTTCAAAACAACCAGATCATCACTCCAATCACATCCTCCAACGCCGTGTTTGCTGATGATCATCAAGTGCATACGACTTGCTGCACCCGGCTTTTACCTACCCTCTTAATTCCTATGGAAGCAGTAAAGATATCAGAGTCCAGTGAAAACTCCAGTGAAAAGTGCTTTTCACATGACAGCACATAAGTTCACAGCACTACACAATGGGTCATTTCCCAAGAAGTAATTAAATGCCACGTTACACATTCGTTTTTAATAAATGCAGGTATCAGGGTTAAATTTATTTGTTTTTAAGGTTGATTAAATCATACAACTCCCGTAAAACATTTTCAGGATCAGCCTTGTAGTCGGTTTCCATGGAGCACTCTGATTTTTATTACAGTTTCTAACTCTAGAATTAAAAATGCCCAAGAGCATAAGCATACCCAGGTGGGTGTAAAAACATTATGGCGTCCTTTAAAAGATACATTCTTCTGCTCATTTTAATGTCCGTCATACAGCAGGCTTTGCCAAACTCAGTTTAAGACTTTATTGCTCCACAAATGCAACAAAGGCAGTAAAAAAAGAAACCAGGAATGAAAAAAAGGGACATTACGGCTTTTTTTTTCTTCCTTTTTTTAATTACTGACAATGACAGAGCAAGCTCCAATTATAAACCCAGCTCAATGTTTATCAGGATAAATAAATACAAGTTCAAAATAAATACACTATTAAATACAGTATAAAACAACAGGCACAAAGGGAGGAGATTGCTCTTTGATGAAGGAAGAAGGCAAAAGAAAAAGTAGGCGATTTGGAAAGTGATGGGGAACTTAGAAAAATAATCCGTTTGGCAGTTGGTAAATAGCGAAATCATAGAAACTATACAAAATGTAACTGCAACCAATAAAACAGAGTAATAAAAAAAATCCCTTTTCCAAAGATGGGTCTAACTGCTACAATAGAATCATAGATACGCTTTGAAAATACATTAAAAATTCAAGTAAAGGAAGGTGTACATCAGTAACACAACAAATTGCAGTCATCAATTAAAAGCACTGGGGCACATTGTCCACTATCCACTACTTACTACATTATAGAGCCGCTTCTTTTATACAGACGGAAGCAAACTCTCGCTAATCTCCTAGAAAGAGGCACTTAAAAAAAAAAAAAAGTCTTTAAAATGTCAGAAGTCAAGCAACTGTCAATTCATAGAGCTTCATCCAGTCGACGTGTTACCCAAACCAACAAGAATATGAACGAATGCCTTTAAAGCTTTTACAAAACTAAAGGAGACATTGAAATTGCAAACCAAACTATTATTTAGTGTGAAATTGTCTCAACCACAACCACTCATTATTTAATCCTCCCTATTTTTTTCCCAGAGTATGTTTTTTTCTTTTCTTTCTTTTCTTTAGTTCCCTCTTCATTTGCCGGCACACTACAAACAAACGTGCTGCATTCCAATAGAAACTTTTGAGTGAAACTCTGGAGTGTAGCGGCCTTTTTTATTGCAATTTCGAGACAGACGAATATCGTGATTCTTCGATCCAAGTGCTACATTGTAGGTTTTCGTTCCCATAAACTAAGAGAGAGAGAGGGGTGAAAAAAAAAAAGATCCTGTACACACAGAGTACCTCACATATGTCTTCTCTCTCTTTTTTTTTTTTTCTTTTCATATAAACATCACTTATAAGATTATAGCTTAATTTCTGCACACAGCCAGGAGGTGGCCAGTAAAAACACGAGGTCCATCTGTGTTTATACACCCAGGCAACACCATCTCTTTAACTCTGGGCCAGCTCAAGCTCATTTCAGCCACTGCGGCGCTCCGTCCTCACCGGCCGGCCTAACAGGAAATGGAACAAGGTGCCAATTAAAGGAAGATTTTGTGACATCACTGCCGACCGCAGTCACAACAAAAAGGCTGATCACACCTTAACTGTGCCTTCGCTTGTTTGTTTGGTTCTTGAGACAACAAGCTCGGGGTACAACTTTTGTAAAGCATTCCAAGGAGCGGACCGTTTTATGAACCGTAAATGGAAAAAAAAGATAGAAAAAAAAAGATAAAATTGTATCTGCACAGAAAGTATGGATAATAAAAAAATAGATATTCAAATATACAGAGTCTACTTGATATATTTCTCGGTGTGTATTTGCTCCATTCCCTGTGGATAAAAAGAAATCTGGAAAAAAAAATGTACAGTAAGCTAGTCTTATTCAGTCAGCCTGAAAGGATGGCACAGTCCTCTGGATTCTGCTGATCCCAAGCCATCTCTGCAGTAGTGCTCCAGCTCAGTTTAGAGTTCAAAGGGCTGCCTGCTGCAGTGCCTGATTTGAATTCCCTTCATTATAAGGATCACACTGCAAACACACTCAGTGTGCTGGTCTGGTCCTTTAAGCCCAAGATGCTGTAGGCAATTCTTTTCAAATGTCCAGGCAGCCTCACTCCGATGTTCTTAATATCCCTGCAAAAGAGACACACACACACACACAGGAGGATACATAAGAGAAGCGCCACACGGATTTACAGTCTGGCCACATTCCAACACTTTTCACGCACATCCTTCCTGCCTCTCAAGCCTTGAAGTAATCACCGACTCATTTGACGTGATGAAATGCCAGCCCGGAGCTGAACCGATTCATGCCTACGTGAGATGCTTTCCAAGTGTGCAATCTGCCAGGGTTTTGATTGATCTCTCATAAACACATTTTTAAAAAAGGATATCACAGGGGGCTTTGTGCTTCTCGAGCGCATGATGCTAACCTGCAAAAGCCCTGCAACGCATCAGTCTAAAGTCAAAGCCTTAATTACAGCCTTAATTACTTAACAAGGATTCTCCCTGCTGACGATGAATCACTTGTCTGGCAAGCAGAGGGCGCGTTGTAAATAACTGCTGGTTTTCCGAGAGTGCTACCAGATGCCCTGAGATGGAAACATGGGGCCATGAAATCACACCATACTGTATGACAAATACTTCAAAAGGGTTCGTCTCTGCTTTACAGTCTGCCCATCTTCCCAAGATCAAGACCTAGATATATACGTCGTGGCAGAACGGGGTGGGGATGGGTTTGGGGGAGGGGGTTTCATTTTTTGTTGGTCATGTGGTTAGAAAATGCTCTGGCCCTTGTTACAGACCTAAAGCAACCTTATATTATGCGCTTCATTAAGCCTTTCTCCCCAAAACGTTGAGTTCATGTCATTAAATTACCCTTTTAGTGCTCCTAAAACAAAAATTGGGGAAGATCTAATTGCCTCAACTATCTTGTGATGAGTTCAGGGAGTACTTTCCGAGCGCACCTCTTCAATCTCTCCAGAAATCACATCCATCCATTTCAAGTCAGTAATCTCCTCTAGTTGCTCCTGCTCCACAGCCTATTCCCTCCTCCCCCCTTTTTTCCCCTCCTTTAATGTTGAAGAAGCCACAAAAGGCCTCCGCTCTAACCAGGCAACACTGGCGGTTTTTTGGGGGCTCAAGTAAAAGTGCCGTCCAGGGCAGCGGGTGTGAGTGGGTGCATGGAGGGAGGAGAGAAAGAATGGAGGAGGGCAAGGAGAATAAGAACTGCAGTAACCACAAGCCGCCACCATCAGTCGACCACAAATGAGCCCCACTTCTTCTCCTTCCCTCGATTAAATTTTCCATCTCAAACATTTCTTAAGTTGTAACCGAGGCTAGCGATTATATTGAGTGCAAACTATTTCGCTGGCTGTTAAAACTTAACATCTTTGGGAAAACAGATACATAAACTGCCCGAGAGAAGTCCGTCAGGGGCTGGGAGGAAAAACACAAGTGTGCAGTTTTTGGATCTACAATCTGTGAGCAAATAAGATAACTGGGGTTTTAATATCATGTCACACTTACTCAGTTTTCATCTGCAGGACTTGTTCCATGGTGACAATCCCAGCGCAGGTAAAGTTCTCGCTGTACTGGCTCATCTTGATGGACTCCAGCCATTCAGACACCGACCTGAAGGGAGAGCCATCTGAGCCGCTGGTGCTTGGCAGGCGGATGGATACGCTGGTAAAGTAAAATGGATCCAAATGATAATAATCAGTAGGCTTTCCCCACAACAAAGGCTGATGACTGTGAACTGCAATTACTGTGCAGGAAACCCGTTGGTGATAAAAACCAGTCGGAGGAGTTAGGGCCAAAGATAGCGTGGCATCCTTTTGTCTTTTCTCACCATTTCTGGCTCTAATGCTTTTTCACAAAGGTGAAAGTATGCATTCTCACACAAACACACCAAAAAATTCAAAAACAAAAGTACAAAAAAAACATTAGTCTTCCTCTAAATGGAGTGCATGCATAATTCTTCCAATAGCCCAGCAGGCGAGGTGTCAGTGTGTCCTGATGTTTTTAAGTATAACATCTTAACACTGCCCCTGCCCCGGTTGACCCTAAACATCCTGCAATTTCTTAAAATTAAACTTAATGGTTGAGCTGCTGGCTAAAGGTCTCTTTTGAAGTCAGTTGAGTCTGAAGTCAGACGGCCAACTCTGAGCTGAGCGTCAAGTCAGATTAGTCACATTTTAAAA
>VOQK01037646.1:5187-18939 GCA_015052645.1 Benitochromis conjunctus
AGAAGAGGAAGAAAAAAAAAAAATAAAATATAAATTTTTTTTTATTTTTTTATTTTTTTTTTTTTTTTTTTTTTTAATCTAAAGATTTAAAGATCACCCAACGTTGAATGAAAGATACCTGCTCCTGCATCTTCTAGGAAGAGGAGGCTTTAGTGAAGTTTACAAGGTAAGTCATTAAATGTTGTTAGATTCTTCTACAACACGGAAAAATACTCTCAATAAGTGTTGCTGTGCAGGTTTATTCTAACCGTCACTGTGTCGTTCAGGCTTTTGACTTGATTGAACAACGATACGCTGCTGTGAAAATTCACCAACTTAACAAGAACTGGAGAGAAGAGAAAAAAGAGAACTATCACAAGTATGTTAGTCTGTGTGAATACGTTGTATTATAAGGGAGCACCGCATGTGCACCTTCCTGCTTTGGTTGCTAATGGCACGATAAATATCATCCTTTCTACAGGCATGCATGTCGAGAGTACAGAATACACAAGGAGTTGGACCATCCCAGGATTGTGAAACTTTACGACTACTTCTCACTGGACACAGACACGTCAGTCACTCAGTGCATTTCCTGTTTTTTGACACCTTTCAACTGCTATAAAACGTGCGACGTAATTCTTACTTCATTTATCTGTCCAACAGGTTTTGCACAGTTATGGAGTATTGCGAGGGCAACGACCTGGATTTCTACTTGAAGCAGCATAAATTAATGTCTGAGAAGGAGGCACGGTCCATAGTCATGCAGATTGTGAATGCACTAAAATACCTGAATGAAATCAAACCCCCCATCATCCATTATGACCTTAAACCAGGTAAACACCCCCTTCTGAACAACTGATCAATCTTAAGCAGTTTCCCCCTGGAATTAATAAATTATTCTGATTCTGATTGAGCGTGATTACTGCTGCAGTTCTGACCTAATGTGTTTTGATTTGAAGGTAATATCTTGTTGGTGGATGGCACAGCCTGTGGGGAAATTAAAATCACTGACTTTGGTCTTTCCAAAATCATGGATGATGACAACTATGGCGTAGATGGGATGGACCTGACATCACAGGGTGCAGGAACCTACTGGTGAGAAGAAATGCTCCTAAATCACATGCAGACATTTAAAGTTCTCTTTAAATGTTGATTGATGATTACCTAAAAGTAGCAGTAACACATTATAGGCATGCTCCTTTATAAACAAAGATCCTGCATTTAGTTTTGTGCTCTTGTGAAAGTGTCAAAAGCTGTTTGTGAAGTAGGCGCTTACATTGAGCGTTTAACATCGTTACGGCCCTCAAATACCTAAATGTCGATGATGGTCCTGGTGGAACGAAGTTTAGGAGCGCGTTGAGTGCTCTTCTATAATAATGTGAAGATCTTTTAAAGGTTTTCTTTGGAAATTGCCTGCTTCTTTTTACTCATTTTCAGTCCTGTCCTTGTAACTGACATCAGAGGCATATTTTTGTGTTAGGCTGCTTCATACCAACCATTGAATCGCTCAAGCATAAAGGCATTAACTCCTGGGATCAATTTTGAATTAGGTGCCTTTCGGTGGCAGTGTTGTGTTAATGCATTAAGAGAGAATTCTTTTAGCTGTAGCTGAAAACTTAGCATATTTTGACATACTGTGTAGAGCATCCTTAAAAACTTTGAGGAAACTGGACAGACCACTACAGGTTTGGCAATGTCACCCTTACTGCTGTTAGGTATCGGGATGAAATCCTTGGACCCAGTGTCAGACCGTATGCTTGTGCAGTGGGTCCTGGGTTCTTCCTGGTGCGTGACAATGACCGGCCTCATGTGGCGAGAGTATGCAGCCAGTTCCTGGAAAATGAAGGAACCGATATCACTGGCTGGCTTCCACGCTCGCCAGGCCTAAATCTAATAGAACACCTCTGGGACACCATGTTTCCATCCATCCATCCAATGCCACCAGGTTGCACCTCATATTGTCCAGGTGCTCAGTGATGCCCTGGTCCAGATCTGGGAGATTCCCCAGGATAGCATCCCATTAGGAGCATCCCCCGACTTTACCAGACATGGAGCCATACAAACTACGGAGTGTCATTTTGAGTTGTGATGTGTGAGATGAAGTTTTGGACTAGCCTGCGGCATCAATTTTTCACTTTGATTTTTGAGGTGTCTTTGAATTCAGCCCTATGTACGTTATTAATTTTCATTTCCATCAAAGGATGTGGCGTCCTTTTGTTCCTAACACATTACCCAGTCCATATCAGTATAGATACCTGGCATGATTTTTTTATTTCAGCAATGTATAATGGAAAGAAAAAAGTAGCATAAAATAGAAATATTGTAGTAATCTATAAGTAACTTAAAATTGTAATAACAGTACTGACCATAAACATGTGTACCAACCTTAACCTTTGTTTAATGAATATTGTGACATCAGGTACTTGCCCCCTGAGTGTTTTGTGGTTGGTAAAGAACCTCCAAAGATCTCCAACAAGGTGGATGTGTGGTCTGTGGGTGTCATCTTTTTCCAGTGTCTGTATGGAAGGAAGGTAAGGACGATGGCTAGTCTTCTAGCAGTGTTGATGTTAATTAGTAATTTATGCCTGATTATAACGCTCTGCCACTCTTTCCAGCCTTTTGGCCACAATCAGTCACAACAAGACATCCTACAGGAGAACACCATACTCAAAGCTACCGACATTCAGTTCCCTGTGAAGCCAGTTTCCAGTAACGAAGCAAAGGTAGCAGAACTTGCACACAGTTGTTGTTTTAAATATCATCACGCATTATGACTTTTAAATTTTGAATAAATTTTTCAACTTTCAGGCTTTCATACGGCGGTGCCTGGCATACAGGAAAGAGGACCGGATCGACGTTCACCAGCTGGGAAGTGACCCCTACTTGCTCCCTCACATGCGGAGATCAAGCTCCTCTGGAAATCTGCAAATGAGTGCTACGGTCTCAAATCCAGCTTCCTCCAGCAACATCTCATATTGACAGTTCTGAATTGTGACGTAACAAAACACAAACACAAATTTCAAACTTGATGACTGAAGTTGCACCTGCAGAGCTCTTCAGAGGCTTGGGCTCGTGAGAGGAGGACACTCAGCGATGGAAGAAACAGGGGCTCAGGTGGGGGGCATCACCTGGCCTCCTCTGACCTGTGCCAGGCTTCTACTTGTTTACCAGGGCTTGATCAGTTGGAGGGACAGTGAAGGGACGGGTTAAAGGACATGGGTAAATGGATCTCGTTGAAGGTCTGACAAAAAAAAGCACTGAAACTGACTACATACCTTGAAGAAAATGTGACTGGACACTCGGTTCGGATCTTGCTGATGGACACAGCCTTAAAGGGCTGAAGGGAGACTTTGGCAGGCCACCATTTAGATGAAATAATGTGGTCCTGCCAGGGTGCAAATGATTCAGCTGCTAGAAGTTAATTTACTGTGAGGAGAAGACAGTCATTGTTAAGTAGAACTACAAAGATTTCACCATTGATTTGGGTAATTGTTTTTTTGTTTTTTTTCACAAATGTTAGGTGTTAATTTGAGTTACTTAGCCATGAGAATGTAATGTGTAGCATACAAGTGGCAACTAGTATCATGTAGATTTGGGCAGCATACTTATGTTTAATGCACAAAATAACCAAATGTAGAAAACATTAAATTGTATAAAGAAAAAAAACCCTATGCAGGAATATTAACAGATAAATTGGAAACTGTATATGCTGTACAGGTGAATTTTCAAATTTTGAGCTGCAGCAGTAATGTGTGCAAAGAGTTCA
Organism: Benitochromis conjunctus; assembly: GCA_015052645.1. Classification (NCBI taxonomy): domain Eukaryota; kingdom Metazoa; phylum Chordata; class Actinopteri; order Cichliformes; family Cichlidae; genus Benitochromis; species Benitochromis conjunctus. Next base: position 8,933 of record VOQK01037646.1, read on the forward strand.
AATTTTTCCCAATGTAAGAGTAGTTTCCTGGAGTGGTTTGATTTTGCTGCTTTGTTGCTCTTACTTTTCAAGGGCTTTATGTTCCACTTCGGGTACAAATTGTACAGTTCTGCTAAGAGTGAATAAATACCAGGAAACTTTATTTTTTTTCCCCCCATTGATCTTAGTGCACATAATCCACTCTTATTTTATCTGTAAAAAAATAATTAAGTGCTTTTTCACTGTAAATTTTCAGGCGTGCTCTACTTTGTCTGTGATTATACTGACACCCTCTGGCTATGTTTAGTACTACATAGTTAGAAGCCATACTAAGGATGCAGATAAGATTCACAACGGATGAGAAAAAAAACAGAGGCTTACATTGAGAAAATACATCAGTTTAATCGAGGTAACAACATTTCACTTTACAAATAATTTCATAAAAGACGAAATGTCTGCAACGCTGCAGCCAGCAGGCCTTGTTTTCTAATGGAAGATCCCCAGTAGTAGTTATAGTTCAACCCTGCCATTAAGATGCCGATTTGCACAATTTGAATAACCCATGTTCCATATTTTAAAAATAATTTAAGTTGTTCTGTCTTGTTTAAACTCCAAAATGCTCTCAAATTTCATTTAACTGCCTTCAGATGCAGGACCTTTCTTCTGACACCATTTCCAGGACAAACTGGATTTCCTGCATTTAATACCAGTTCCATTCTTGCAGCTGAGCTCGCACGACAATCTTGATGGTCTGAGTGCTGGGGTGAATGGGCAGATTACAGTGTGTAAAGACTAGAGAGCATGCCAACATCTTAAATTTTTGCTTTCTGTTAAGATGAGTCTGTAGACATTGTGATATTTATTGATCCAGCGGTGGTCACTGATGGAGAGTTGGGGGTTTTGGCATGAAAACTGTTCATTAGGATAGTGGAAGCAGGAGAAATGTTGGCAAAGATTGAGGGTGAAACAATGTTGGATAGGGGAGGAGTTGCACTGGGAGCTACACCTGGCAGGTTGATTGCCGAAAGAGGTGGAAGACCTGCAGAAGATGACACAAAAAACCCTTTCAGTTAGCAAAATTGTAATTTTACTTTAATAACATTAGCTCCTGAACCACTACACTTTCTTTTCCTGCTTGGTGAAGACTGGGGCTCACGTGCTGTTTGCTTCCATTTGAACCAATCCTGGAAAAGATGCCTTTGTAAAGCACTTTCAAAGATGTGCAGTTTCTGTGCAACAATGTATTCAAATATTAAAAGGTAAGTTACTCTTCCACAACTTAAGTTTTAATACAAACGCTAAACAAATTTTACCTGATTTAAAATGATCGACTTGGTAATTGGTTTAACCCTTTCACCCTTCGATACCCACCGGGGTAACCCTCTTCTGAACTGAACACTTTCTGTCATGTCTTATACCCACACTGTACTCAGTTTATACAGGGGTCAGAGGTGAAGCCGATTCTCTGCCAATCAGTTTGGTGGCTCTTCCAGTCCACTTGTCAGTCTATCATTGGGCAAGATGCTGAACCCAGACTTGACCCTGATGCATCCATGTGACTGTGTCTGAATGTTAGAAACCAAGTAGGCATAGATAAAAGTGCGTGAATTGTGTGTGTCATCGGGTGAATGAGAATAGTAGTAGAAAGGCACTATAGAAGTACCAGTCCATAAAAAAAACAGCTCTGGTGACCAAAGATTGCAGAAAAGTTTTAGTTTCAGAAATTTGGGAAAATATTTTCAGTGATTTATTTTTTCAGCTCCTATGACCCACATTTACTAACCAGAGGAACCAGTGAAATTACATAACGCATCTGAAGTAGGGCTGGGTATCGTCACTGATTTCTATAATTGATTTGATTCCAATTCATAAGGTCCCAATTAGATTCAATTTTGACTCAGTCAGAAATCTTATAATTCTGATCATTTATCAGTACATAATCATATGGCCTTGGCTTGTTATAGCAGACAACCCCTTTAAAAATATTTTGCAGTACATCAAAAACGGAAGAAAACAACGAATCAACATATGAACATTACCTGATGCTGCTGAAGTGAAGCAGAGCAATGTTACGGTGCTACAATGGTAAGGTTTTCTTAGAGACACAGCTAAGCATTTTGCATAATTTTGAAAAGTTTAAATTTCCTCCATATTGAACAGCAGAAATTAGGCTTTTTTTTGTCCAAGGCCATTTTTGAAGAAAAAAAAAAAATCAACAGCGGACAACAGCACTGTAGACCATGGTAGACTGGTGCGTAATAACCAAGCGAATAATGCAGGTTTGACATGAGAAACTGTTCATGAAGTACACACAGAGAGTGAGAGAGAGCTGCGCAGGAAGTGTGATCTTATCATGGTGAAAGCAAAACAGCAAAAGTCAAGAGGGAATTCATGATGATGTTTATCAAATGTGAAGTGTAGTTTTGATCTCTTGCTGCTGGTTCAGTGAATTTTGTTTGGAGAGTGACAAAACCTGCAGCATCAGAATCTGTGTGATGTCAACTTTCAGCCCAGACGGCGTGTCCGTGCACGTGCCGTCGGGTGAACGATCCACGCTTTGTGTTTACATCTTTGTGCGGAATCTGTTTATCTGCTCTCATTTGCTGTTTTAGCCGTTTGGTGCTTGAAATTGTTTTGTGAGCTTCAATCAGACATTCTGGTGTTTCTGGCAAAATACATTTATATTTAAAAATCGATTCAGGATTTAATTAATCTATACCGCGTTATTCAAGCTATAATCAATTTGAATCGGAAAATTGTTTTTTTTTTTTAATTTAAATAAATAAAATTTAAATAAAGCTTAGAGGAAAAATATGTATGGACACAAACAATGGAGGTAAAAATAGAAATGTTTACAGGACTTTAAAAGAAGAAAACCTGTTTTTCTTCTTATATACTTTTTTCCTCTAAGTGTTAGAATTTACCAGGTTGAACTGATACATCTGAGCACAATGTCTTTGTCACTTAACTGTGTTATGAAAAGATCATGTCAAGACTAGTAATAGGAGAAGGAGTGACGTTAACAAGTCAAACCTGTTTCAGAATTTACAAGGACACCTAATCTCAGGGTCAAGAGACTTAAAAATGAGTCTATTCATATAGCTAATTTTCAATAAATCACTGCTATCTCAGTATTAAAAATAAAGCCTTAAACAATTGTTTCTACAAACAAATGTTGGGAACACCAAAAAACAGCAAGCCTGCCATCACACTTTTAAAAGCTAAAATGTTACCACGCTGGGCGCGTTCCACCAAAGTTACTCAGTAGTAATAAACTGCATTTAGCTGGACTATTTTCAGCTGCACATGGTCTTTACACTGTACGTCTTTACAATATATTTCTAATTTGCATTGGATAGTAAGAAAGCAAAATATCAGAGTTATCCTTTACAACTGAACCCAAGCATGCTTGACAGAACAAAATGATACCTGCAGGCTGTATTCCAACTCCTGGTGGCAATACGTGACTCACATCTGGCAACGAGACATTTAGGTTTGGTAAATTAGGAAAAGGTGAAAGACCTCCAGGTAGGGGCATTACGCCTGTGCAACAAAAAGACAAGGGAGAAAAAAAACAGGTGTAGCAGACTAGCATCATGGATCACAAAGTATGGATTTTACAGACTGTACTTGGCACAAGAACTGGGGAGCTATGAACACCCAAGGTAATTTCACCGACCTGGTAGCGTTGGAGCAGGACTGACAGACAGTGGAACAGTTTGTGAGAGGGTTACTTGGTTGTGCAGCGGGACAGCAGGAACTCCTGAAATTATATAAGCAAATATTGTATTACATGTGAAAGGGACAACAAGGAGGAGATATTTATAGGTTTCTGAAGGCCTTTAACTCTTAAAGCGTTGTTCTGTTATTCCATTTAGATTTCATTTGAACTACTAACTAATTTCAGTGAGATTTCATCCTCAGATCAGCTCAAACTGTAAATGCTAAAGAGTCAGAGAGGGCAGTGTACCTGTGTGACTGCTCAGGACTGATGTTGGATTTGAGCTGACGGACAAGCTAGCGAGACCTTGCTCCAATCCCGTCGAAGCAGAAGATGACAAAGCAATTGGAACAGTTGGAACGACAGCAGAGAGGTGGACCTGGTAACCAACAGTGTTTTGTATCAGCGCATTTAAAAAGAAATTGGAAGCCAGGCAGCATCAAAATTATATTTACTTCTGGATGCAGTTATTAAAGATGCCAATTTACCTCTGTGAAGCCATCTTTTGGTGAAGGAGGTGGTTCGTAATGAGTCTGTACTGATAAACGGATCTTCTTACCCTCTGCAAATGGCAGGGTAGGTATCCTGTGTAGGTAACCGTAGCCAATCCCACAGCCTAGACTGCATGGCAGAAATAGAGCAATACTGTGAAGGGGCAGCATCAGAAACACTGTAAAAGAAAAGCCTGACACTCAAATGACTGTACAATTCTTTCAACAATCAAACCCACTGAAGCTCAGGGACCATAAAAGTAATGACAAGATACACCTACATGTAGGAAAGAAGTGGGTTTTTTTTTTTCTTAGTTGCATGATTCATAACTTTCTAACTTTCATTGTAGCAAAAGTATACTTAAGCCTCGCTAGTACTGGGTTGAACCTACTTCTGCCTTTAGAATTGCCCTAAGTCTTCATGGCACAGATTCAACAGGGTCCTGAAAACATTGCCCAAACACTCTGGTCCATGTTAACATGATAGCATCACACAGGTGCTGCAGATTTGTCAGCTACATAACCATGATGAGAATCTCCAGTTCCAACCACATTGGACTGAGCTCCGTAACTGTGGAGGCCACTCACTGTCATGTTCAAGAAACCAATTTGAGATGATCTGAGCTTTGTTATGTGGCACAGAGGATGGGTACACTTAAAGGGACGGACAGGTCAACAACAATACTCTGGTAGCCGTAGCATTAAAAAAACCAAAAAAAGAGGTTCGTTGGTACTAAGGGCCTTACTTAGGAGTGTGCCAAAAGGTAGGATGAATCCATGCTTTCGTGTTGTTTACTCTACCATACGAATGTTGCAGAAGAAATTAAGACAACAATGGCAATGTTTTTCAAATCATATATTGTCTAATTTTGGTGGTACTACAAACAGTTTCCTGTTCTTAGCTGACAGGAGTGGCACCTAGTGTGGTCTGCTGCTGCTGTAGCCCATCTCCTTCATGGTTTGAGGTGTGTGTTCAGAGATGCTCTTCGGCATATCTTGGTTGTAATGAGTGGTTATTTGAGTTATTGATGCCTTCCTATCAGCTTGTAGCAGCTGACCATTCTCCTCTGACCTCTGACATCAACAGCTTGATGTTTTTCTAATACTAATGAGTATTTTCAGAAATACTCATTAGCCCATCTGGCACCAACAAAGCCACCATATGCTTTCTATTCATCACTTATATATCAAACACATTTTTTTAAATCCAGAAATGAAAATAAAAACATAGCCTAGAACAAATTCTACATTAAAGCAGTCAACTGAAACATGACGTCACAGATCCAATAAACCAGCAGGATTGACTGTACATTTTCCACTTACAAAATATCACAGAAGCACACAGATTTTAACCAGCAACAGAAACTGGGTGGATCATTTTCTTGGTGACTGTCATACCTGCCTTCTCCACCCCAGTCAGAGTTTGGGGTGATAACCACCTCACGGCAGTTGTCTGCGTCTGTGTTGTAAACGTAGAGCTTCAGCTCCTTCCCTTCATGTATTTCAATGAGTGAAAACAGATCATCGCTCTGTTAAAAAGCCACAAAAATACACATCAGGTTAACTTGTTCCTGGTTTAATTCCTGCATTAACAAAAATAAAAATAAATATAAAATCTTAAGCAGGTACCTCAGTCATGGCGGTGTCCGCTCCTATAATGTAGTCCGCATGCGGCCTCAAACCTGCCAGGGATGCAGGAGAATTCGGCTCTACTTCCTGGACTCAAAAAACATGCATGTATCAACACATGACATCACAGAAATAAATAAATAAAAAACTACAACAACATCAACAATCCCCCCCCCCCTGCAAAAACAGCCTCAGGCAGAACTGGACACTCACCAAGACATGCCAAACATTTTCATTGGCTCCCTCGAAGCTGCAGAAGCGAATGCTGACTCCCAGAAGCCCCTGCCCGCCCCACATGTTGCTGGGCGTGACCGTCGTCTCTCGCACGGCCAGCGTCTTGCTGCTATACAACAACATCTTGACAGGCTTCTCCACGTTCATCTTCAGCAGCTCTTTCAGGGTGTCATTGTCCCTGTTCTGTTTAGAAACCAGCACATTCAAATCATTCCTAGGAATATCTGTGACTATCACTGACCGGACCGGAAACTCACCAGCCGAGTGTCACAGATCGAGATGATAAAATCAAAGAATGGCTCCAGTCCTGCACGCCGGCCGGGAGAATTCTCTTGCACCTACAGATTATAAGGCGGTCAGAAGGTTTTCAAGCAAAGCAGATTCATGCCAGTCTTTTAAATATCTGCACAAAGGATAAAATTACTGCGAGTTTGTCTAAACTGAAAACTTAAAATATTTGGCTTAAAAAAAAAAAAAAAAACCTATGATGAGCGAGAGCTGGTTCTGACAGAGTGAGGGACACTGCACACCAATCACAAGGTACCACCAAGGAATACTTTGCTTTATCATCTATTTTACGCTAAATGGGCAAACATGACATAAAGAACATTATGCTGTATATAAATAAGACTTTAAACTACAGGTTGAGACCATAAACCCATCAGTAAACGGTCACAGAGCACAGAGACAAAAAGGCAGCCAACAAGATTTGTCACAAAGGGAGAGCAGCATTCAGTGAACACCTGTACATCTCTGTTTTGGCACACACTCCTGTATAGTTTAACATTCCTCTCACTGGTTTAAGGCTTTCCAAGAAGACTCATTAGTTTCCTTTTTGGAAACTAGTGTGACGTAACCCTGCCTTAACTGGTTATTTTACTTTGTGGAGCAGCTTAACATCTTCTCTTTATTGTTCCTTGACATCCACATTTCATCTGCATGCTGACATGTGCGTAGCTAGAACCTATTGAGGCAAAAGTCATAAATGATGTGTACAGCAGCTGAGAGCGTTTACGGGGCAAAGACAACTTTGGAGTGCTGAAACAATGACACGCATTTCATACAAAGAAGAAAGTACATACAAATCATTTAAAAAGAGATGCACCCATGTGGCTTCTTTCTCTCTGATAATCAGTTTAAGGTCTTTGCCTAATAAGAAAAACCAACCTGAAACTACTGCCCTGCATTTTAAATAAGCCAGAATCAGACCTTTAACTTTGGACCCTGTAGGCCAAAAGTATGATATCTTTTTTTTTGTGGACGAAAAGAAGGATGCATCTTTGAAAGAGAAAGACATCTTTGGAGGAATTCCCTTGCACACCACATCACCATCAGAGGAAGGACAGAAGAATTCAAAAGGTGTGGAAACGTCATTGCGCACAGTCATAATGACGCTGCTGCTTTTCTGTTTTTTTTAAAATCCCTAGCTAAAGTTTGATATGCGGGAAATGTCCTTCCTTGATGGTGTACTTTCAGTAGATAAGAAACACTTTAAATGACATTTATTCTATTCATTAACTTGTTTTAATTTTAATAAATAAAGACCTGCTGTTTCAAGTGTATACTATTTATGACATGTGATTGATAATACAATGATTTGATGCTGAGTAATGTTTGGCTAAGAGCAAACGCCTTTTTTTCCCCTGAACTTGTGTTTTGAACCTTCATGCATGTTGTTTGAAATCGTTGTCATACTGACAAGCCTCTTAATATTATTACTGATGTTATTCTTAATCCACAATGCTGAAGCTGGGGTATTAACGGGAACGAAAAACACACTATTTCTCTCATACTGGCTGCTCTCCTTTGGATCCATGTTAAATCCAATTCTCATTTCTGGATTGTGCTTCTCACATAGTCTTTAATATTCAGGATTCATCATCTTTTAAGGACCTCATATTACCATATTAACCTAACAGAGCACTTCACTCTCAGACTGAAGACGAGAGTTTCCAAAAGTAGAACGAGAGGCCGAGCCTTCAGCTATCACTCTGCTCTCTTTCTTTTCTGTGTAGCCAGCTCTCGGTTTGGATTCAGGAGACAGGCCCCCACTCTACATTTAAAATTAGCTTCAAACTGGTCTTTTTTGATAAAACCATCACCTAGTTATGCCACTATAGGCTCAAACTGGTGCGGGACTGCCTGTGATGCACTACTACTTCTCCACTCCCCAGGTGTTTATAAACCACAGCTGTGTTTTATCCTATCACCCTTTGCTCACAAGCCCCCCCCCTTTCCCCTCACCTCCCAACCAATCATGACAGACCGTAGCCCCTCTCTGAGGGAAGTTTCTTCCTATTAAAAGGGAGTTTTCCTTCCCACCATCGCCTAGGGTATGCCCAGAGCCGATCACCTGATTGTTGGGGCAAGAGTTTTTATGAGTTGTTGTTATCTCACTGCAACTTTGTGTCCCGGAATTGTATTTAAAGTATCCTTTTAAGAATTTTTAAAGGCTTTCGTAAAACCTAAACTGACCTAATGACCCACTGTGAATCAATTGTGTTCAAAGAGATGCTTTTTTTCTTAATGACCCTGGATCGGTGGGTCCTTAGATTGGACACAGATATTTGAAGCACAAAATGCAAACATTTGGCATTTTACTTTTAGTGTGGCCCATTTTTCCTGCGTGTGATCTGGCGATGAAACATCATTAAAAGCTTGGACTACAGGCTGGTGGAGTATAACGTTTTCACAATTGAAAACAGCCACACACACACCCATTTCCATAAATCACGTATAGCAGCCACACCGGTTATTCTGGCATCATGCGGTCTGCTGGGGAGTGAGGGGACATCTGCTGATTGTCTCACAAACTGCACGTCTGAATAACAATTAACCGTGTCGAGTCTCTAATATGGATATATATCATTTAAACGAGAGGCTATTAGCAGGCTCACACATCAGTGGTTGGTGCTACAGAGTGGGCGTAGCAGGAGCTTCCATTCAAAGGCGGTGACAGCTAGCCGTTCACAATAAAGACAACGAGCTATGTGAAGAGATTTCTGGGTGTGTGAGAGTCCTCTTCGGAGTCTGTGTCAAACACAAGCCTCTACTAGCATCAGTATTTAGCCGGTAGTAGAGGTGGTTTCCTCTAAAGGAAAATAAAACCCTCCTATCCTATCGTTAGCTGCTTTTCCGCGGGCTAACAGGAGGTCACAGTCCGTACGTCCACATTAAAATGTGCTCTTACCCTGAGGACGTGGTATCCCTCTTTGCCTCCACCTGGTATCTCGACGCTCTGAGAGCCTCCCATGCTTCCCTGAGTGCGACAGTAGGGGTGGGACACCTGTGCTGGTTAGTTAGGCGATTAGTTAGCAGGCGGCTCGGATCATGCCGTGTTTCCTGTGGCTTTGGTTTCCCAGCACTTCCGCTCATGAGGATGATGATAGTGAAGAGAAGGAGGAGGAGCAGGAGGTGCATCCCTCTGTAGTAGCAGGGTTTCATCATCAGTGTCTTTTTTAGGTCTCATTATTTGTAAAGTCATAAGAAGATTATGGGCGGAGAGGCTTTAAACTTTAAATCTGGGTGCGTCAAGGCAGGGGGCCCTAATCAGGACGATATTTGGTGTAATTAAAAAAAAAAAAGTTTCCTGCCTGTAAGTTTGTGCAAAATATTTTTGTTGGCCTTTATTATTTTAGCTCTCCATGGAGCATATTATTGGAGCATGTCATTAAATATAATCGTGTTCATTAAAGGCGCAAAACCCAGGGGCAAGTAGTCTGACTCCATCACAGGAACAGTGGTTATAAATCATGACATATGCAATGCACTGTGGAGAAGCAGGTTAAGCACATGAAGGGGCAAAAGTGTCCCAGCAGATATATACTTTTAACTTAATCTAGCCACTTTCTTGTGAGGCAAGCGTCAAACAAGAGAAGCCCAGGTCGTGTCTCAGCATGAGCAGTGTGACTGGTAACATCTCCATAAGCCAGCTGGTAGTGAAAACAGGGGAT
>VOQK01037654.1:5580-20326 GCA_015052645.1 Benitochromis conjunctus
CTGCTGAAAATGGTTAAGTGAGGATTTATTCATAAAGTTTTGAGTTTTGATGCAGTCTTTTCCCTTTAGTCCCTTTCGATGAGGCTAAGGGTTTTTTGTAATTCATTTTAACAGCCGTGGTAGCTAATTATGCGACAGGTTTTTAATGGTCTCAGTTATGAGAACGTTTGAAAGCACTGTTGAATGGAACAGCACTAGATCACCCATTTCTATACCGAGATGTTGTCTTTTTCATGGTAAGAATGAAATGGGCATGCGTTACAGCATTAGTAGTCCTTGTACAGCTAGAAATTGCTGCAAAGACATTTTGCATGTGTTTGCAGGGGGCCGACCTGGGTCGGTTAAGCTAAGAAAATCTGAATATTGAGGTAGGGCAGCAACTGGCCCATGTCCAGAGGTCAGGACCCACTGTAGCTATGTCCATGTGGAACGCTATATGTCAGAAGAAGCTCACACTGGTGTCTCAGCATCCCGCTGAATGACCTCGACACACTTTCCGATCATCCTGTATACCAGATTTGCTGAATTAGCCTGAATGTCTTTCAGCTGCTTGTTGATTCTTAATTAAATGTCTGTAGCGTGAAGATGAAGTTCTCCTGAAGACGACACAATCATTACACCGCTTAGGGCGAAGGCTTAATACTTTTGAAGAGGTTGTCAGTCATATACGCACTCGCCAAACCCAGTGGATTATAAACTCATCTTCAAACCTTTGTAGTGGACAAACCTTACTATAGTGAAAGTTCTACCCTTCTGTTCTGTTGTCCTGCTGACAGACTGAGGAGTTGCTGTCGTGGCCCTCTGGACACTTTCTTGCGGTCGGGCTGACTCGAACTCCACCTTTCTTGTTTGCAGCTGGTGTGGTCATCCTTGTTGTGCTCTGGAGATGCACTCTGAGCTGAAAAGTCATTCTAACCAGAACCTGCAGCAGGTGGCTGTAGAGCACAATAATAGCTACCATCTGCTCTCTAAGAACAACTGGTCTCTAAAGACAGTGGACTTGGAGTCCACAGTATCTTTTCAGATGAGTACCTTTTTAAAACAACCTTCAGACTCTTTACTGTTGTCACTTTCTATACTTTTTATATTGATTTTTTTCCCTCAATAATGTGATAAATCTCTTGTAACACAGTGTTCAGTTTTATTTCAGTTTTTTTTCTGCGCCGTGTATGGAAATTAACAGGAAGTTCTACGTTAAATTGGTTTTTCCCAGACAAAACGGTTATTCAAATGAATAACGTTAAATTAATATCATAGTTGATGTTACAAATACTCTTACGGTACAGTAAGTTCAGATAACGCTTCACATTTTTACATCTTCTGCCACAAAATCACCCAAACCCAAAAATGAGGCCCATATAGAAGGTATATATATATATATATTGAGAATAGTGTTAAGCTTAAATGTCCTATCAGTCAGCCCAAGTGTTTTCTAATTATGATAAGTATTTCAGCAGTGGGAAATGGCTAAGTAACATTTGCATGCTGATATGCAGCGCAGGCATGATGTTAATAATGTTAGTGGCTATCAAGTGTGTCAGAGTGATTGCTAGGAGCAGTTCTGTCTCACTGAGGATGTTGGATGCAGACGTTAGCAGTGACACAGACTTCACTGACAGTGACGAGAAACAAAGAGACAGCGCACATCTCAAAACGCTGCAGATTTACATTAACACTTTTTTCCGTTTTTCTTCTTCTTCGCCTTTTTTCTCCTTTATCCCCCATTTTCCCCGGGCCCCTGACCTTAATAGAAGCTTCTTTCCTTTGTGACTGGGAGATATATAATCCAATAAGCACAGCACCCTGCCCGTGGGTGGGACTGTGACAGGCCCACAAGTGTGCAAAACCCTACAAAAACTCATACAAACAGATGCTTGTGCAAACAGTGTGCGCATCGGCTCATCAAGCTGACATCTGAGTGCTTTTTTAGCGCTGCGTACATGTCATCTCGTGTGAAAGTGCTGCGCAAGAGGAAAGCTCTGCGGGGAGAGGAGATGTTGTGGTGAAGCTTATTTACAGTTCTCTGGACTTCTCACTTGAGCGAGGGACGGAAGAGGATGTTGCCTTTTCCTCATCTGCTCATTCTTCCTGCCAACAAAGGAATGCTTTCTGTTTGTATAACCCCTGGCCTCTGGTGTTCTGAATTTGCCCCCGCTTGGTCAAGAAAATTCTTAACCTTAAAGAGCCCTGTACCATCTTCCCATTTAAAGGCCAATCATTTCTCACAGCTTGTCTGGCTCTTTTTGCATCCTATGGGGTTTGATAAAGTTCCCCGTCTGCCGGATTGAGTTGCGTAATTAATCTCCTCTTTTCTGTTGTAGTTCTTCATGTATGCGGTCCAGTTTATTATTTATTATTATTAAGTTTCTGGATCTGCAGTTCTAGTCAACTAAAGAAAACAATGGTCACTGAAATCTTATCCACTCTTCAGCCAATTCATTGTTTACCTGTGTGTTGTGTTTAGACTAACTACATTGGCGACAAGGTACTGACTATACTCTACCTGCTGTGCTTAGTAGCCTAATTCACATTAGACAGTTTTAGGTATTTTATTGTTTCTTGGTTCGTTGTAATTTGAATATGTTTGTCTGAAACAGGTCTCACTTGTGATGCGACTGCCCATATAAATACAGATTAAATGAAATAAAACAGTTGGATTAAAAATGTACCTAAAAATCTAGTGTTTGAAACATCTGTCATTTTTGGGGGAAAACTTTATAAAAAGCTTTTTTTAAAACATTAAAAAAGGGGTTTATAGGAAACCATTTTAGCATGTGTGCAAGATTCATTATAACATATCTGGTCTACCAGAACTGCATTAGTGTCTGATTTCCACAAATGCCATCCACCTCCAGCGTGTCCTATCTGTATAAATTATGTACATCTAGAGGCAGGCAGAGAGTAACAGGAAAATAAATGAGATGATACAAGGCCAAAAGAGCCAAAGAAAATTAAAAAAAGAAGCCACCTCCCCTCATTCTTTCTGACTGAGATACATGTGTTTTTCCTTAGATGCACAAAAACTCGCACCCACAGACAAGGCCTCCAGTGGGTTGTTTTTGACACAAATGAATTCAAAATCAACAAAAGCATTGGGTTGTTTTCTAAGGATCCCGGCTGAGGAGGTGGCAGATAGGTTTTTGTCTTCCTCTTACTGACAACATCTTTTCTTTTGTAAATGGGAGCTGGCAGATACAAGAAACATGCCGCACAAAGCAGTCTTCTCTGATATTGTTATATAAAGCAAAAACAGACAATATGGCAGGGCATTTTGTAACTGATTAGTTCATTTTATTATTGGTATTCATGGGTTCATAAAGGTAACACTGATGAGTATGAGTACTAGCCATAAAGTCTAAATCTATTGTGCTCTGAAGCACTACAAACTATAAAAGAAAATGCTGCATCAGACATCATTATTAAAGCTACCGACCGTCAGCAGAGTGTGTGAAACAAGGCATGACCAAAGATATCTCATTGCTGCAGTAATCATCAAATGTATTATTAAAACCTGCCCTGCCTAATTTCAACTAATCTGGCCTGAATTGGCCAGGTACACTTGGGAATTGATTTGTTGAGCCTGGGAGCTGTCCCATAAATTGCAGTGTTAACGGTGGGGCTGAACGGGCCTCTATGCCTGATAAAGGCAGATTTAGAGGAGATATTTAGCATGGAATCATTTATCAGGGTCTGACAGATAGGCACTCAGACTCCCACCCCCCAAAAAAGACACACACGTGCATAAAATGGTCCAGGACCTCTCTGTTAGTGCTTGATTTGTGGTGGTGACACAGCTTTATCTGTCTACAGCAGATTAACTCGGCTGTCTTTGTTGTGAAATTAAACAAAAAAATGAAAAAGGGAAAATAAGCCAGTGAATATGTATATCAGGGAATGGATGATTTTAGCAGTGCTGAGGTGTGACTTTGGCCAGACAAAAAGGAAAACATGCAGTGAGATTTTTAAAATGCTAGAGGTGATGCAGCTGAAGCACGCCATAGATCACTGATAAAATCTGTCAGTTCAATAACTACAGTATGAGCGCAGCTGAACGCCGAGAGAGAGAGAGAGAGGCATTGCTATGCAGGTGGTGCACATGTGTGCTCATGTTGGTGGCATTAATAGTCTTTCCGTGTGCAATTTTATTTGCAAAGCTTATGGTCCGTTCAAGGATTTTAGGGTTGCCGTGACTTTTTGAATTGAAATGTTGTGTAACAGAAGCACTGGCTGCATATTGTAACTCAGCCCCACGAAAGCTTGTTCAATCAGCTGTGTACACTAAGAGCCAGAATTGCACACGTTCAGCCCATTTTTATTATTATCTGCATCTGCAAAACCCTCCCTCATATACATGCTTTGTTTTAGTGTTTTCACTGCCTTCAGACTTTATGAAACCTACATAAATTTGATGTTTTATCTTCCGTGTCAAACACATTGGGTTTAAATTTAGCGAAATGTGCTATATAAATAAAATTGCCATTGCCATATATTAACTGTGAGCTAAATATCAGGTTGACAGTTCAATTATTTTATACTGAATTGCTGTGATTTGAAGTAAATAATGGTTCTACTGCATTATAGAAACACAGAGACTCTGAATACGAAAAAGAAAACAGCAGACATCATGCCGTAGCTCCAGTGTCTCCAATAACATGATTGCTGCAAAGTTTTTTTAAACTTGCACTTATGAATTGATCGCCCACGTAAAAGTATTGTGTCAAAGCTAAAGGAGTTGGCCACTTGCGGTTTGGCTGAAACTTGGATTGGTTTTACCTGCATTATCTGAAGCTTTGCCTAAAGAAACCAGTCGAGAGAAAACAACAAACAAGCTGAACAAATAAATGAATAATTCATTATTTAGGGGAATAAATCCCAATGTGGCTTACAGCATGTAACTGCAATTTACTCACTAACCTTCTTGAAAGTAAAACAATTTATCTTATAAAGCAGTAATATGAAACCAAGCGAGATACACCAGATATTAAAAAAACACAAAAACGTAACCTAGATAATATAATGGGTTTTAGAACGATGAAGCAGCAAAATAAACACATTAAGAGCCTGAGGTGGAAATCAAATTATACAACAGCCTAAATGACATAGACAGAGGGCAAAGATTGTATTTCAGTCAATTTGAGATGCATACTTGCTATGCCTAAGGATGTCTTTGTTGTCCTCGGTATGACCTCACCTGACCAGAGCTGCCACATCATCGTTTGTTCATCTTATCTGTCTTTTAATAATGCTCCCGGGGGACTTGACTGTGCTCTCTTGTCTCACTCTGAATTGCCTATTTGCTTTGTTCACCTCTTCCCAGTCCATCTATTCCTGGAACTGGTGATTTAATGAAGAACTCGGTCACCATGAGTGACCTCTCTCATCATTGCTGTCCAGTCATTTTTTCTTATTTATGTCTTCTTCTTTCGGTTAGATTATTTTCAGCAAGCTACAGAACTTAAACAGTTTTGTATTATTAGATTTTCTGGTAGTGCAATCAAGCACAGATTTATTTAAGTGAGAGAAAATCTGAAAATCTCTGCACCCGTACACTAACCGTGCCTCTCATGTGGATATTTACATACCTATGATACCTAAATGTATGTCTATGGATTTTGGGAGTTTCAAATGTGATGTGTGATGTGATGTGTCAGTGCTAAACACTGTTCCATCATGCCAGTCTTCCATAAGAGCTGCATTATTTAGGAAAAAATTAGTCATTTCAACAGACTTTCGACAATGTGATTTTGTGCTTAGAAAACTAATTGGCTTGGGCCATCGAACTAATAGCGTCTATGGTACGCAGATTGCTCTTTGTATCCTTTAAAGCTAACAGGGTGGTACTATTATGTGTAATCTAACACTGGAAAGGTTTCCCCTCTCCTGCTGTCAAGGTAATGCCCTGTAATTGGCCTTCTAATTCTGTGGTATAATGAGACTAGAAGTGGATGGCAGAGGCTATGTTGCTGTATTTACCTACAGTACCAGACAATTAGCACCGTAATGCTAATCGTGGGCTGGCAGGTGAAGCTTTTAATGAGGCTAAAATAAGAATTTGTTCTCACTTCCTTCTTTTACAGTATTAGGACTGTAAAAAATGGTTATCAACTGATTTGCACATTTTTTTTAAAAGGTTGCTCTACATGCTGCACAAAAGCTACATTTTCAGTCATTATAAAAAATGTTCATCTAATTACTTATATGAATGATATTCATTTTAAATTAGTTATGTATAAATTATCATTTACACACAAGCACTAGTACCAATTTCATTTATACAAAAAAATGCAAGCTGAAGTAAACTGCATGTAATTTCTATAAAGAATTGCTTATTGCAGCAGAAACTGATGGAAATATAGTTTATTTGAATGTTTAGTCAGAATCACAGAACTTTGTCCTCTAAAAACGTTGACCTGATATTGATATTCTATAAAATATAAACACATATTTCAATTGCAGCATTGCATTAGACGCAACCTCAAGGGAGGCCTGAAGTAATTTAAATGCGTGACCTAGGGATAATAACTCAGAAGCTAAAGCAAAAACAAACAAAACATAGAAGCAAAATGCAAAGGCTCTGAGTAGCATTGTTGCCTGGGGGAGTTGGTTGGTTTGTGCTGCCACTGCAACCCCAGGTTGACTCCTTCTATGCAAAAGCAAAACAAAAATCATTGGTTTTCAACCATTGGTTCTTTGTCCAAAGGAGAGAGACATGGTCACTGGTGAAAGGCATTGTCTGTGCACTGGTTAGCACTGTTGCCTCACAGCGAGACGTTCCTGGGTTCGAATCCACCATCTGGCTGGTGTAAAGTTTGCATGTTCTCCACATATCTACGTGGGTGTACTTCAGCTTCCTCCCACAGTCCAGAAACATGCAATTAATGGGGTTAGCTCAATAGGTGATTCTAAATTGCTTTTAGGTCTGAATGGTTGGCTGTATTTTTGACCTGTCTAGGGTGTATCTTGTCAGCTGGGATAGGCTCTAGCCCCCTGTGACCCTGAAGGACCCTGAATTGCATAAGAGAAGAAGAGAGAAGGGAATGGATGGATGGATTCTGTGTCCTTCACAGAAGTCAACTTTCTTGAGCAGACTGAAGAGGATAAACCTTTAGGGATTCTCCGAGCCACCTACTATCTGACAGAGGGATGCTGATTAAAGTAAAGCCCTCTCGGGTTGACAGTGTACTGACAGATTTGTCAGTTAACACTAGCCCCTGTAAATTGCCAGTTACAGATCCTAATTTAGCTGTCTGTAACCTTTCCTAGAATTCATCAGCTGGAATCCCTCTCACGTTTTTGACTATGAGGAAGGTTAGAGTAGAGGTGGCAGGGTTTGCAAGAGACCTGACTCTGTAGCCTAAAGCTGAGAGGGGTGGAAACAATAGTGGGAAGTTGTCCCTGTCAGGCTCACTCTCAAAGCAGAAGCAAGAGGACGGAGTATGGCGAGAGGCACGTCAGTGGCCCTCTGCCTTCCGGACAGCATATGCTCCATACAATGAGACTGCCCATGCACAGAGGCACGTCCACATGTGCACACAGCGGTATACAGACACGTATATATTAAGCACAGGGACACATGCTTGTGTGCACATGCTGAACTTGATTCAGCCATGCTGAATACATGTAACCAATCATGCTTAATTTCATGCTCCAGCTTTCACCTCCGTGTGCGTGTGTCTTTCACTCACCACATGTGCAGCTGTGCGTTTATCTTGCGATGGCAGCGAAGCAATCAGGGAGGAAGATGTCACAATTGCACAAAGAGGCAAACGAAAAGCCGAGATACTCATTTTATTATAATATTCTTGCTTAAATATAGATGATAATTTTGGTGCAAAACGAATAAGCTGCACTTGTTGAGAGGTTTTAAATAGCCCTACTGTGAAGAAGAACTCTATCTTTTAAAGTTTGATTCTTCTGTCTCATAAACAGCACATCCTAGCATTTAGTTTTAACTTTAAAGGCTTTGATTTCCCATCCTCATCTCTTTTGTCCTCCATAAAACTCAGCTCTTGTTGGCTTCAGCGCCACGCTTATGAAGTCCATAACTTAAATACTGATTAGATTGGACACTGTGGGATCTTGGAGATTATGAGAACAAAGAGCAGGTCTTATCAGTGTGTGTGAATGAATTTGTGTTGGCTGTTTATTTGCTGCCCTGTGTGAGATTGTGATTTGTGAGGCTCCTCCTGCGTAAAGATGAATAGAAATGTCTCCCCGAGAAGCGATAACCTCAGGCTTAAACACACAACACAGTGGCAGCATTTGTTTTTGTTTACTTTCATTTATATATTTTCTTTGTGCCTGAGCAAAGAAAGCCATTGTCTGTGCGGGACCATAAAATGGGAATAAATGGCGCGCCATAATTTGCAGCCCCAAGAAAAGATCCTTTTAGATCGATCTTCTTGTCATCAAAACATTATTGGAAACCTTGACTAATGTGTGTGTGGGTTTTTTTTTTCTTTGTGTTTTTAATTTAAACAGAAGGACCTTTAAACACCTATCTGAAAACATGTTGAAAGTAGTTCACATGAAGAGGTGTGGCAAAGCAGTTACATGATAACATTTAAGAGGTAATTAAGTTACCTTTATTATTTTTGACAACTCTGGTGTCAAAGTCCAGCCACTTACAGTATATCAAGTTTATTTCCTTTGTGAAGCTTTCCTGCTGGACTACTGTACATCCACATCAGTCGTTGCTCATTTCGAGGTTTCTGTGTTTATATGAATGCACGGTGTCCTGGTTCTGTCTTAGAAGGCTGTAATAGTACCCCAGGAGTACAGGAAGGATGTCTTCCCACTTGAGGCATGTCCTTGTCAGAGAGCAAGTACCAAGTTCAGCCCCACTTCTGTCTTCAGGGAAACAAGCCAGTACAGTTTCAGCTGTATAATCCGTCGTGCCCTTGTCGCCCGCATAACTGTGATGGTCATCTCTCTTATTGCATTTTCCCAGAGGGCCTAATGTGCCATCATCACGCCGCCTGCGATGACGGCTGTTTGTTGACAGCTGGTTTCACATGGGAGTGGAAATCATGCGTTTTCCTCAGACATGTCTGCTTTTTAATGACACCAGCCATGCCATGGCTGTCGACTGGTTGGCTCACGATGGGTCTCATCAATTTTTATCCTGAAGGGGTGATTTTTTTTTTTTTTAACTTGCACTCTTTAAATTGTATTTGCAGACTATAAGACTGTAAGTCAACCACGATTTGGGGCGCAGCTGCTTTGACCTACAGGTGGATGCTTTGCCTTGGCTAATTTTGGATAGTGTTTGTGCTGCTGATGACAAATAATTTAGTAAAAATATCCCATCAAGAAAGTCTGTCCTTCAGTTTTTGTTTCTATTTCTTAGCACTAATTAGCCTATTGCTACATGCACCGGTCCATAGACTGCAAGATGGCTTAGCTGATAACCCAGCCCTCCACTCTTTAGTCTAACTATAGTCATGTTTCTCCAAGACATGAACATGGCATCATCCACAAATTCTTATACTGCAGGCTTTTGAAACAGGCTAACTGGTAATGTCACAGTAACTACACCGAGTTTTGAATGTAAAACAGTTATTTTTGGTATCAAACAAACACAAGCACTGGGGTGAACATGAAAGCTGTCCTTGTCTTCCTGAGAGGATGTCCGCTATTAATAGTAGCTGAGCAATGAGAAAGAAGTTCATAGACAATATTAAGAAGAAACGACAAATATATATTTTTGAGTGCTAAAATATTTTGAATGTGCTCCGTCTATACAAAGACAGGCATAGAGTGGGATACTCTGTATAGCAAGATAGGATACTGATGCAAACTTGTCAGGGACAACTGTCAATTCTCCAATGTAGATTTCTGCAGAGTATTCCTTTTAAACTGGAGCTCGAAGGCTAAAACATCATCGCAAACTTGTGGAAACCTCATGGAAGCACATAAAAAAGAATTTGTGTTAAACTGCAAGCTCAAAAGTGGGTATGCAGTGCGTTAATGGATTTAGAAAAGGCCTGCTACATTTATGTCTGCAGCTTTTGTGTAAACTAGTCAAGTAAGTCTGAGCCCTTCTGCATGTTGACCGCCTCTTTGGGCTCGTGTTGATTCAGGATTAACACATAAATGACCCGCCATAGCGAGATAATCTTAGTGACCTATTAGAGTAATACAGCACTAAAACAAACAAGCAAACATACCCTTACAGTCATGAACAAAGCACTCTTTAATTGATTTGCTGAGGTTATTTATTTTGTTGCATGCTTATTTAAGAGGAAAGGGTGTTCTGCACGCATGCAATGATGATGATGGATCACTGAGGTTGTGTTTGCGAGGCAATAATAATTGTACTGCATAAGGGGATGGTGGGTTTGGCTGTATGGGCGAGGGAGATAAAATTACAAAGATTAAACTGCGACCCGTAAATGTGTCACACAGAAACACTAATGGCCCCAGTCAATATCATATTTTTGGAGATTATGTTGATTGCATTCTGGGCTTAGGATCTGTATAACATTAAGCTTCAACGATTAGCAGAACAGCATGGCAGTAAGTCCCAAATAATACTGTAATTGAGAATATTATCATAATTGGAGACGAAAGAAACAGTAGATACATAGACAAAAACAGGCAGTGTGACAGTCAAGATTTATCAGCGCGCACAATCTGTTTTTTGGAGTATGTGCGTCAAAGCATTGCCGCCTACTGTGACGCACATAAGGCTGAGCATCCACAATTCTATTTGTACCAGTGAGAAAAATCATTTTCTGTATGATCACAACAGAGGGAGGCAGACAGAAAGTGGAAGTACAGAGAATTTCAATTAACAGAAAAACCAAACTATGATTTTTAGCATTGTTAAAGGCAACTTGGGTGTTTAGAAGTAGGGAGGAGTAGATGTTTTATGGGCGACTCGGCCGCCTGTTGTTAACTGCTATTACAAACCAGATAATGGCAAATCAACAGGCTCTCTGCTTGACATGCTTGGCACCTGCACAGCCTCAGAGTGCTTACATTGTCCAGTTAATCAGTAATAGTTAATCGAGCACTGTGCACACTCAACATTTAACACCCTTTCCAGTTCGTTTTTCTTTTCTAATTTCCCTCGTGCGCTGCCTTTCTGAGATTTGACCCACTGTGCAGCATCACAACTTGACTTCTTCTGCCACTTTTTTTTTTTTCCCATAAGTCTTTCTCCAAGAACTATTTCCTTAGTTACACATGCACACATGACACACACCTTATTGGAAATGATCTTTGTCTCCATGATATAATCTGAGGGACTGCAGTGAGCAGGAAGTGTTGACTGAGGCCAATTTGTTCCTTGCGCTACATTATGAGTAGCTGGGGACTCTGTTTCTCTTTTTTATGACCTGAGATATGATATCATGTCAAGAGCAGCCACCATAATCCCTTCGCTAGCTGACACATGGCCCAGTCCGGGGGAAAAAAATTCGCTGCACTCACCATGCCTCAGGCACGCACACCTGCAAGGCTTTCCTGAAAACAAATAGCTGGTGGGCACATATTTTTCAGCTTTTAACTGTGATTTAAAATACATTCATTTTTAAACGCATCATTTAAACCCACTGCCTAGAGTATACAGTTATACAAAATAATGGATATACCTGTAGAACACTGTCAGCTTAGGCTCATTAATTACAATCCCAGTCACATGCAGAGTCATATGATCATGTTCCTCAGATGTTAATCATCATGGCGACTACAAACCACCAATCTACAGCTGCTGAGAGTACTCTCTTCTAAAATAATGACTTCATTAATTATCAGGCGATGTTGTTGCAAGATGGTGCTCTCGCCACGCCGTGTTAATTGAATGTACCAATAATGGATTTACAGCAAAGTCGAAAAGCTCTCTGAGCTGTCTGTTTCAGGCCTGCCCTGTTCACCTAAATCAAGTCAAACTGTTTGGGTAAGACGGAGGGAGATGGGAGAGGAAGAGAAGTAGTACAAAGATAGATGCGAGTAAAGTCAGACTAATGATGAAGCATGAAACACGCCATCTATGTTTGATGAATGTTAGCTGAGAGACTGGAAAGTGAGATGATAAAAAGATGAAAAGGAAAATCTCTGACGAGTGCAGTCCCACAAAGAGAATTGGGTGATTAAGCGGATATCAAACGCAGATGCACAAGGGCAAAGAGTCCAGATAAACAAGATGCACTCCCCCACCCCCAAGAGTAGCTCATTCCTGTTGTGTTTTCACTCTGTTCGGCTTTCTGTTTGACTAGAAAGCTGCTCTTTTACACTTTAAAAACACAACAGT
This sequence comes from Benitochromis conjunctus, assembly GCA_015052645.1. Taxonomy (NCBI): domain Eukaryota; kingdom Metazoa; phylum Chordata; class Actinopteri; order Cichliformes; family Cichlidae; genus Benitochromis; species Benitochromis conjunctus. The sequence continues at coordinate 17,837 of VOQK01037654.1, forward strand.
CTAATAAATTAATTTTTAAATTGTTAACAGATTAAATAATTTAAACGTATAAGCTGAATCGGGTACTGCTGCGTCATCGCTGTTGCCTCACAGTAAGAAGGTCCTGAGTTTGAAACCACCCTCTGACCGGGGCCTTTCTGTGTGGAGTTTTCATGTTCTCTCTGTGTCACCGTGGGCTCTCTCACAGTCCAAAGATAAGCAGTTAATGGGGTTAGGTGAAATGGTGATTGGGAGTGTGGAAGGTTGGCGGTCTCTCCGTCTTAGCCCTGTGACAGACTGGCAACCTGTCCAGGGTGTACCTGTCCTGGGATAGACTCCAACTGCCACAGAGCTTGGATAAGGGGAGAGAAAGTTGCTGGATAGTCTGTCATCACTGTCAGTACCTCAGTGGAAAAGAGGAAAAGGCCCTTCATTTTGTATGTGTCTAATCTAACCTGTGTCTAATCAAGTCTGCTTCTCTGTCTACAGAATGATACAATGGCATGTGGATAGTGCTGTATAAAAAGTCTGCTACGTTAAATTATTTAAAAAAAAGAAAGAAATCACTGCCCCCATGCAGTGTCTTTTGCCACGCATCTCTCCCTCTTTACCTATTTGCAAGTCAGGATGATCCTCAGGAGAGTCATGCCTAACAGTATGAACGATATGGAATAATTAGGGGATTTAACTGGATTGCTGGCAAAATTTAGCACTTTTATAAAGTAAACTTCTTCCAAATGTTGCATACAATATATATCCTATTGAAATGCATTTTAGAACACAGTCAGATAAACAGCACAATTGTTGTATAATAGTGATTGCTCTAGGCTAATGATATAAGCAGGACTCAATTTGATTTAGCGCACAGTTGAAATTAGTCCTAATGTTGCCCTCTGCTTTGAATCCACCATCTGCAAGCTGAAGTCTATAATGTTCCTCAGTGTAACTATTACACAGCTTGTTCGGCAGCACATTTTGCCTGGTGTGAAGGTGTGCTATATGACATCTTCACAGTCATTAGTGCTTTAGTACAGGCGCTAATGGAGTGGCTAGCTTGCTGCGACTCTGCAGGCCTGGTTAAAAGCTTCAGCGGTTTTTAAAGTCCTCCAACTTTTTCATTTCACAGTTTACTTTGTTCTGTTACATCTCTCTTTTCCTCCAACTGTACCAGGCATGTTGTCTTTTCAAGCAGCCTCTCAGCAATTAAGCTCCCAGCCTCCACCCTTTCTGTGTTTTTCTCCTCCATCCGTCAGCTTATGGCCGAATCGATCGCTGAGGGTGTGTAAGATGCAGTGCAAGCTCTCTGCCTATTCCGCTCACTCACACCAAGATGAATGTTAATCAATTTGATGTACGGCGGAGGAAATGCTTTAAAATCCTCCGTGTCTTCCCCATTTGGGATGGATATCATCTTTTTTCAATAAACACCTGAACGTGCTCTTCCAGTTAAATTACAATTGCTCTGCATCTCAGTGAGAAATCGCGTGCTCAGGTGTACCACACAGCAACACCCGCAGTTTGCTGCTGCTGTTATGTCATGTTATCGACATTCTAGAGGAAGTGTAGAACGTTTAATCTTTTAAATCGGAAATACACTTTTGTACATCGTGCATACAGGGGTTTAACTGTCTTATTTATCCAATACTTTACAGCTATTCAAATATATTGCTCATGTGTACATATGATTGATAGATCGGTTAAATGACTGGTACTCATAGTAGAGCTTTTATAACTGAATCATCATGTAGGATGTTTAGTTAGAAAGCAAAACCCCCAAATGTTCTGTTTCTAGCCCCTTTTCTGTTAATACATATGTCTCACGATGCTAGTGACTTTCTGGAAAGTTGCCCACCCTTTTTCAGTGTCTATTTTTGGGCCCAGTCTAAATAGTTTTAAACTGCATTTACTCGTGTTGGTTAGTACTCCCTAGGATTCCATCCTCACCCTTTTGTCTTGTGTTTTTTGCAGACATCTTTTGAGCTCCTCGCCGTGACATTCTGTGACAGAAGTCATTCTTGGCAGTGTGACAGATGATTCGATTTTTCTGCTGCAAAGATGTCAGAAGATGATCACAGGGTTACTCGTGGTTATAATGTCAACTTTTAGGGCTGACTAACTGCAGCTGAGTGATTGTAAACAGTCTCTCAAAGTTTTGATATTGAAGTTGGGGGGCGCGGTGTGCACATTCACAGCGACAAATAATTAGTCTCAGCTATGGTTCAATTTTGAAAGTTCATTTTTATAGGGTATTAAAATAAGTAGCATAGCTAGGCTGTAGGTTACCAATCTAGACATTTACTGGATGTCTTGAGGGTATAATTTGCAATTTGTAGTTTATTGCATGAAGCATACAAAACCATTATATGGGCCTTGTAAATCTGAGACACAGACATCTATTGTCTACAGTAATCACTTTCAATTATGCTCAATTTTTTTTTTTTTCACACTTTCTTATTATTAGTCCTTTTTTTTAACATATGGCTAACTTTTGGAGCTTATTCTCCTCCTTTG
>VOQK01037661.1:15381-26667 GCA_015052645.1 Benitochromis conjunctus
TTCATTTAATCCCACTAAAATGTAAAGTTTGGTGAATAGCTGAGTTTATTTAATTAAGTTGTGGCTGTTTATTCTGAAAATAAATAAAGCAATCCCAACCATGATGGAGGTTAGCTTTTAATGCAGCCCTCCAGCCCCTTTTCTTATACAGTAATTTATCCGGCTGTCACTGTGAACAGGTTGACAGACTGTCTTTGTAATGACTTCAAGAGTTATTGTAAATTTTAATTGAAAAAAAAAAAGAGTCTCGTTACACTAAGAAACTATAAAAGGAAAGTCAGGGTGTCAATGTATCAGCTGATTTAAGATCTTGAATTTAGCAAACTTTTATCAAACACATTTGACCTAACTCAAAGTGCAAACTGCGAAAAAAAAACCCCCAGAGCATACTGGTTTCTTATTTGTATTTGAAAGCAATTTAGGAATCATGTTGTTCTATATACTCTCAACCATGTTGGAGTATGTATTACTACTGTTAGCATGTTTATAGAATAAATGAAAATAACAAATTTAAAACTTAAACTTATAACCACAACTTTTACAACAAGTCTATTGTATTGTAATATACAATACAATACTTCCCTGATGCTCTAAATTATTTCTCTTTTATTAAGGTAATGGTAGTTTTCACTGTGTTTAATGGAAAAGTTGGAATAATTGTCTCCTCCCATGCAGTGTCATTTCAAATTACACTCAGATTACACACATCACATTTCACCTGTGAGTGTTTTTGATAAATAATGTGGCTGGCTCTTTAAGAAAGAACGAACCAGTTTGAAGTACACAAGAAGACAAAACTGCCGTCATTGCTCTATGGCAGTTGTGAATAATCAGTGTAACCATAGTGGATGTGGCATGCATAACTACACTTTGACAATGTCTGTCATTCAAATTAGACACTGTAGATAGAAAACCACCTGTCAGCTTTAGATGGCTGCAGTGAGTTTATCAGCGGAAGAAGCAACTACTTGTCGATGAGATATGCTAATAAGAATAGACATAAATATTTACTCTGCCTTTCTGGCATTATTGCCGTAATTTCTCTAAAATTGTATTTGTGGAGTTCATTTATGCAGATGAATGTACATTGAAAGTGAAGTTGACAAGGTACATATCCACAGAAAGGATTTGTTTTATTCAGGAACAATGTTCCTCTCCAATTAAAGTCATGGAAATGGTAACAGTACACATGCAGCAAATGCACTGACCCACTGACCTGACCACACACTCGGACACACACACGCACATGCACACACACGCACACACACACACACACACACACGTACAGAAACCTACAAATGCTGTGAATAGTCACTCGAAAATTGTAGTGAATTGCCAACTATGCCCCCCATTGCGTTGATTCTCAACCTCAACACATGGTGAGTCACCAAAATGCCAGTACAGCAGCAGGCGGGCAGAAACTTCACTGATCAAGAAATCCAAGATCTCAGCACTACAGCGCAGCATTGAACAATATATCACACTAAAACAGAACCCTCAGCAACAGAGACTGTCAATAGACGATTAACTGAAACTAGCAGAAAATTTTAATGAGGCAATGATGAGTACTACTCCTCAAGATGCTCGAACTGCAGCTCCTCACTAGTTGTCTCATTCGTTAAAGCATAATTTGGCTAAGATGCTTTTTGAATCATTCCTTAAATCTGAGAGACAGCTCGAGATTTGTTAAATGCTGCCCAGACTTGTTAAAGCTGCCTTTCCACGGTTAGCATTTAGATTCCTGCAAGCCAAAACTCACAAGGGAACTAATTTTGTTCTTCAATTAATTAATTCTTGGTAAATTGTTTTGTCTTTGGTGTTGGGATCAGCTTTAAACTATATATAAAAAATAAAGAAATATTAAGGTTTATTGTGGAGCTCCTACACTGATATGAGGCAGGAATTTAAGGATATTATTATGATTTGCCAAATCATAAATACAAATATCGTAAATGAGGTAATGGGTGGCATTACATCTCTCGTTCTCCTCTAAAACGAAGTCATGTTTTTATTTTCTTGTTTATTTTGGTGGTTTGCAGCCACGCTGTAAAATCCAGAGGGATGTCCTTGTAGCGTGACTGTGTTAAATTAAAACCTGAGAGATACACCGGCAGAGGTGAGCTGCTGTCAGGGTCTTCTGCTTGACAAGCAGAAGGAAAAGGATAGGCAGAAACTGGGGAAATTTCGCCGAAGCGATCCTCAGCCACATATTCAGTGAATCATTAATATATCATATTGCAGTCAAGATTGCTTTCCACATCAATTTATTTTTGTTTAGACATCTCGTTTCATGTGAAAGTAATCCAAAAAATACCCCAAAAGAGAAATGTAGTCATATTTTAAAAATCAATGATATGTTTTCACGTTGCATTGCTTTGCATTTCATCACCTCTTTATTCTAGAACAATGTTCTACATGTAAACAGCGTTGTCACAATCTATTTCATGCCATTCTATATTGTGGTATTAGATGTAATACACAAGTCCTGAGTACAGATTCGGGTCATTTTTCAGTTATTGGTATTGTATACTGCTATTTTAATGTTAGCATTCAAGATTGCACCTAGTATAACAAACATCTGTGGTGAGAGGCATTGGCGATTCAAAATCTGTTGGGACCCAGGGCAAAAACTTACTGGGGGCCCCTCCAACCAATGATGTCATCACCACAAACACCAATAGTCGTATAAATTGACTAAATATTACTCTAGAAATGGCAGACACCATATTTATTTCTGCAACTATGCCCATGACCAGGTTGGCTGGTAACAAACTGCCAATTAACTTGGCTGCTCCGTTAGCCAAGTTATTAAATGTAAGTAAACAAAAGGAATAATGTGTTGTTAGTGGAAGTTATGTTAAGTATCTCTCTCCTACAGTTAAAGCTAGATTAGTTAGTTGCACTTATTTATTTATCCATCCATTCGCAGCCGCTTATCCTTTTCAGGGTCGCGGGGGGTGCTGGATCCTATCCCAGCTGTCTTGGGGTGAGAGGCGGGGTACACCCTGGACAGGTCGCCAGTCTATCGCAGGGCTAACACAGAACTACAGTTTTGCAGATGCGTTGACCCAATTGTCCACCCATCACAATTTGACCCTTTACTCGCTCATATCCCTACGCTTACCTACTTTTTCCTGCTTCTAACACATGAACTTTAAGAATAAAATGTTACCACCCACTAGCACGTGATGAAGAGATAATGAGCGTTATTCACTTCATCTGTCAATGATCACTGTTTGTGTATATGTCTGTCTGTCCTGACATACTGTCGTGTTACCCGTGTGTGTGAGAGAGACATCCCACTCCCATTTCACCCCCAGCACCACCACTAGCTGGCTAGCTACAGCAGATGAGGCTGAGTCATCAATATCTGTCACTCATTATTGATTACCTTATTGATGAGGCACAGTGCATGTTTGAGAAACAGTAGGAAGAGAAGAAGCCCGAGCCAACCCAATTGTTTAAAGCTGGGGTCCTTGATGGGAATGAGCGGCTGATGTCGATATTTCGGCAACGTTGCCTGCATGGTGGCTGTCAGTCAGAGTTAAGCCTCCAGTCCGGACCTCGTGCCAGGATTAGGGAGGACATATGAAGAGATAATCAGTCTTATTCACGTCATGTATATATATCTATAGCTATGTGTGTGTGTTTCAATACATAAGTTAAATAGAGAGGTTCACTCACATTTAGTTGTTAATAGGCCAAAACCCTTTTTGTATAACAGGGTTTAAAAATGCTACTTAATTCTGTTTAGATTTAGATTTGAGATTGTTTTCGTGGATTCACTTGCTTTTGGATCAGTCCCAAATTAGAAGAACTGTTTTTGGAATTTATGTGTCATGTATTGTTCAGTCCTAGAAGTTACTACTGTGAGTTTGACATTAAAACAATACAAAAACAATTTTTTATTCCTTATTTCCAAAAATGTCAGTACTGTGATTTCTGTTTTTGGCTACCATCTAACAGAACTGCTACTATTGGTAAAGACTTTTGTCTAGTCAAAACTGAAGAATTGACACAGTCAAGCAGTCAAGACAGAAAAACTCAGATGGTCTTATAAATTGGAAGTAGGTGTAATTATGCAGGTTAGAACTTCGGAAAGCGAAAGAAAATGAAGTTGGTTCATTGTAGATTTACAACAGTAACTACTCATAAATTACTGTTAAATCTGATCAGTGGTACAGCAGGGGACACACTGGTTTGATTGGTTGTAATGTTATAATGCAGTGAGAACGCCCCCTTTGTTTTTAGCTGTGTAACTGACTAAACACTCTCTAACCAGCTGACAATTACAGGCAGAACAGGACTTGAAAACATTGCTCACCAAGTACAAATGCTTTTATTGTGAGTTCGCTGCATGGACAATGTCATAATTTAGATTATTCCTGGTTCTCATTGTGATAGCCTTTCAATAACTCTCCTCATATTGCATGTTACAGATTAAATTTTAGATAGATGTCGAGGTGAACAACTTGTAAATGACACATTTTGTCAAACTGTCATAGTTTAAGCTTTGAAATATTTTCAAATTTTTCTTTTCTTTAGAGATTTTATTACTTTTTAAAATTTTGACATTAATTATTTCATAGATTTCATGGGCTGCACATTTTACCCAGTCTTCATTTAAATTGGCACAGCTAAGCCCCTACACAAATAGTAAATGAGGGATTCAATGAGAGATGAATGTACTTTTAAAAAAGTCTAGAAAATCATGACATATCATCAATATCATATGATGATGTTTATGATGACAGTGTTTGCAAATTCAGGTTTCATAGAATACTGAACTATTGGCAGAGGTCTGCAGTAACTGCAGCTATTCTTCTAGTTTTCATTATTCATGAGTCAAACTAGAAAGAAATTACAATTTGCAATTATAGAGAGCCCAAAGTAACATGTTCAAAGTAGCTGTGTGAAATATCATTTTCAGAACAGATATTCTCATATTTAGAACCATTAAAAAAACAAACTTTTTTAAAAGTCAGTTAATGACAACAAAAATAGTTGACTTACTGTTTCACCACTGCTGTTCTCGTTAATTAGTTCACAGTGTGTGATGCTTTGGCATATGTTAAATATATTAAATAATTTGTAAGCAAATAAAAACTGAAACTGTAAAAATAGCCAGTAATAAATAAAAATAAATATAGTGGAGTGGAACTTTCTCACGGAAATGAAATGCAGGCGCAGTATTAATTGCTGTGAAGAAAATATTCAGTTACATCCATGTACTTTACTATACTAAGTCAAGCATCTCACTTGTAAACTTTTTGATTTTGCTGAATGAAATGCTAGAAGTGTAAAATCCTCATGCTCTCCGATGTGTTTTTCAAAACAAGCAATTACGCAGTGCACTGGCAAAGACCTCTGTGCCTTTCTCAAACTCCCTGTTAACCCTTCAAGACTTTACATCCCTCTGTCTCTCTACCCACTAAATAAAATCCACCTGTTTGCTGCAGACCTGTTCTGCCTGTCAGCGACCTTGCTTCTTTAAATCTGTAAAATGTCCCATATGAACAAACTAAACTAGATGTTTTTCACTGAGGTTCCACAGGGACTCTCGTGTCTGCTGGAATATCAGGCAGTGGAATGTAGGTCATAGAAATGTTGGCTTCAGCAGCCCGGTTAAAAGGATTCTAGGTCATGTTTATAATCAATTTTTCAATAAAGCTTAGAGACATGCCAGTTTAGTCAATGAAAAAAACATTCTGTACCAAATCCTATAACAACGTAAAATCAGAAAACACAACTACTGTGTTTTTTTAATTACATTTTGACTCCTTAAAAACTTTATTGAACAGTTTCAATTGATTTATGGAATGCAGAACAGATTTTACAGATGGAGATTAGTTCACCTATCATGGAGGGCTCTACTACTTAAAACAGCTTTTAACATTATCAGGGTTACATCTGGTGAGCTTTGAAACTAAACTTTGTATTTGTTGTCTTTTTAAAGTGTGGCTTAAAAACTGAAAACCTACAGTTAAGAAGAGGAATAGTAATAGTTTTTTGATTGATACTTGAGACTTTTCTTCAGAGAACTTTCAACAACTTACAGTGCTGTGAAACAGTATTTGCCCCCTTCCTGATCTTTTGATTTGATTTCTCACAAATGCTTCAGATTATTTAAAAAAATAGTCACTAGTCTAAAATCTGCTTCAGCCTTATTGTAATAATTTGACAACTTTTTTCTCAGTTAGCTATAATCCTTTGTATAAAGCTAACAGCTTTCAGACAGAGATTTTAATCTGACTTTACCCTACATGGCCTCATGTGTTTGGTGCGAGGTGTAAACAGGAAAGACATCAAGCATTCTGGGATCATCACCAGCCCACAAAAGCAGATCCTGTGTCTATAGACTGTGGGTTCTTGTTCAAAGCAACACACACACACACGCACACACACACACACACACATACAGTATTTCAGGCCTCTGCAGCAGTGGGACTCATCCTGCTGCCTCTTGCTAACAGTCAGTGTCACAGAGCGGCGGCAGTTGTGGCAGCTTTTGAATTAAAACCATGGCTCCGGGCACTTTGTGAACTTAATATGGAAAACAGAGGCCCTCGCCGACGCCCTCTCACAGACGCACACAAACACACTCTCATATCTTTTTATAGGGCTTGTACCCTTGTCAACAAGCACACATTTTAATTAGTGTTGATTGTTGTTGGCGCGTTCAGTGGTTATTAATTAGAACGGGGAGGGGTCCCAGTCTTAATTGCATGCCCGAAGCTGTGATGCATTGTGTTGTGTCACACTCCAGAATAACAGCAATGCTGTGAAAAATCAAAGAGTGGTGGGAAGGGTGAGGTTGTAACCTCTGATAATATCTTCTTAACTAAGAACATATTTTTAAGAAGTCAAATGTGGACAGAGTGCAGTATTATTATTCATGTATGTCAAACTATACTGGAATGTTGACAATGATTTACTAAATGTGAGAATTGCTTTTGTCGTCACAGCGGACTACTGTAGCACGTAACAAACATTACAGTATCCTTTGTCAGCTGTTGTTACAGAATTGTGAAACTGTGTCTGTAACAACACAGAAAGTCTATAGCTGTGCTCCAGAACTGCACTCGGACTGACCTCCATCCCCACGCTCCAGGGCTGACACTTCATCAAGAGGCCTCGTGACAGAGCAGGAGTGTCGAGGTCCATCCTCCCCCTTCCGCCTCTTCCTCTCTGTCCTGCTCTTGATGTGCCTTTTGTTTGGTGCCTAATGACAGCTGTGATGGAACCGTTATGCTCTGCGATCACACCAGCCCACAGCCAGGCCTTCTTTCTGCATCCTCTATCTCTGTCCTCTCCCTATAACAGTGCTCTGCAGGTCCAACATAGCTTCAAATTCTCACTTTATCAACCCGATCTTATGTTGCTCCACATCAAATCTCATTTGACTGCAGATTTAGTTTTTTAGTAAATATGGCTGTATATATTTTTATGAATATGTTGCCATATGACGCAGACAAGAAGACCCACTGGCTAAAATATCACTTTCCTTGGCATGGGGACTCTGTGGAGGGTTCATTGGAAACTTGTGCAGCTGGGTGCATTTCCTGCTGTTTGCCTGAACGCATACCCTTCATTCGGAGACGGTGAGCAGCTCTGCCTATTAAAATGTAAATTCCCTCTCACTGCAGCACTGGTAGCAGCAGCAGCAGCAGCAGCAGACTGGGATGAAGCAGAGAAAAAAGGGGAAGTTGGAGGGGGTGAGAGGTGTATGTGCTATAGGCAGGATCTGTCTTTCACAATGCGGAGGCTCCCAGATAGGCAGCATGTGGCTATATAAAATGCTCTGCTGACCGGGCCCTTTAGTAAATTTCATAGCTTAGCCTGGAAACAAAAGATGATGGAGCCATCCATCTGATGTAAGCTCATCTTAATAGACTCTGACGACTTAATGCAGTCCCTTACTGTTGATATTTTAGATTTTGTAAAATTTTCACATCTAATTCATTTTACATTTAATTGGTTAGTTTATAATAATTACATATATTGTCTGTATGTCTGTCAATATTAACACGTGTTATGTGTTAATATTGACAGACAATATGCATTTGTATATTGGAGCATTTAGTTGTAATTGCCCCCTGCACGTACTGTATATAAAAAATATATGGACTCGAGGGGATGCAGTTTATTCAACTTTTTACGACAAAACATTTAATTCCAGTGTTTATTGTAATATTTATGATATATAATTTTTTCTCTTTTTTTCTTTGCAATCCTATCTTTTAAATAGACACACCGTGTGTATATGTGTTGTGTTTTGTCCTGTATCTTAAAAAAATGTGAAAAAGTACCAGTAAAGAACACTAGATGGAGCTCTGATCACACTGCAGCTCACACATTTAAGTGAGGCAACGGCCACTTTCTCAGTCTCCACCTGCATGTTTACCTTCAAGAGGAACACAAGAAACACAGCTGGCTGCTCTTACTTTGGCCTCTGTGCTTGATGATGTTGTGCTTATGTTGTGTGTGTGTGTGTGTGCGCGTGTGCGTGTGCATGTGCGTGTGTGTGTGTGTGTGTAGTATTTTATTTAGGAACAAATTACTGAAAGTAAAGAGAAGGAGAATGAAACAACACAACAAGAAATCTTAAATGATAAGCATCTGTGATCACCAGCGTGATGTTCAGTTTCTGCTTTGCTGGAACATTTATATACATACAAATGTTGCAGTTTTCAGAGATTACACTGTGGGGCCTGAGAGGAGCTGATTATTCCCTGAAACAGAAAGATTGAAAGACTGGAATCCCTTAATGCTGTCAAGTGTGTGACAATAAGCAGAATTGATTTAGCTGTACAAGAGTGGTTTATGTAGGGCCAGACAACAGTGCAATGTCTGCTACCCTCAGAGAGCCAGTTTCCTTTTTTGCCTTTAGTGGTGAGCACGCATGAAACTTTAATAAAGAAATCAAAGCACAAATCAGTTCATTTTGAACACAAATGACATGAAAACACAGGAACCAAAAACAAATGCATCCTTTTTTGCATGTATTCAAAACCTGATCATTATCTGCATTACTGCACGTCTGAAAAAAGTTCCAAAAAAATGCTTTCTTTTCCTTCTAAAATGCAAAAATGCAACTTACACAACGTATACCAGGTGATCCTACTACATTTACAGCACTTACAGCATTTACATTTTGAGCTCTTCACACGTTCCTCCTGAATTATACTTACAGAATCTGTATGTGCTGATCAAAGAACTGTAGAATGGTTTATTCTTGTGATTGTGATATTACTCAAATTGAGCAAATTGAGAGAGCGCCTTTAAATGTAGCTCCTTATTAACCTAAATGCTTTTGCGCACTAAACAGCTGACCTGCTGCACAGACTTAATATGAAATCACTGGGAACAAAATGGTTGTGGTAAGAATGAATTAGTCACAGTTGTCCATTTTTAGTATTTGAGAAAAAGTCAAAATATTTTCAGCATATGCATTAATCTTCTATATTTACGTGAAAATGATCTAAGAAATACGTACATGACTTAAGTGAAGCCAAATTATCATTACTCTGGCCTTTACATGGCAGATCTGACTGTTTAAATAGTTTAATTATAGCCATCTGACCCTGGAGTTTAACAAATATAATGTGCACTGTGGTACAAAATTACCATATGACTATTAAAGAATTTAATGTTGTTGTTGTTTTGGTTTTTTAATGAAACTACATTCCACAGAATAAATAGCCTCTTATTCTTTGGAAAAGAGTTCCCCTTCCTCACAAATCCCAGTTTAACTCCTGCTCATTTTATATTTGTTTCTTAACCTTATTTATTCATATTTTGCAGCCTTCAGTCACATTCTTCTTTTCCCCTTAAAGCTTTACCAGCTTATTTAACTGGCAATGTCCACTGTGGCTACAAACAGCAAGCAACTGGTCATAATGCACCAAAGTAAGGTTTCTGAGCAAACTGAATAATTCATGCTAATGAATTCAGCTTTCTATAGGAAAAACTGTTATTTCTTCTTCTGAGATGTAATCATCTTACCTTTTGGCAGTTTCCACATATATGCCAAAATTATGATCAAAACGATTACAAATAAGAAAATACTTACATACGTCCATACGTCCTAAATGTGCAAAATACAAAGCACAACTTCATTTTCTCAATTATAGAAAATGTTATGGAAATAAATAATGCATTTTTCTACATATTTTCATGTTAACAAATGAAATCCAGTATATACCTGGATTGTTAATGGATTTCATTGATTATTACTTTGATTTTCTTTACTATTACTTTGGCAATTTTAATTGTCTGCTTTGAATTCCATATCCCAAAACAGCTCATAGCTTCACCCAAACACTTGCAAACGGCTGTAACCCATCCAAAGCCTTTAATTCATTTCTCGTAATGAAGTTTTTGCATCAGTGAATAAATCATTAACACCAGCATAAAAAGTTCACTTTGACCCTGTGTAAACCAGTATGGTCAAAATGAGTGGATTATACACGTGTGTTCCGCACGTTTTCATAGACACTGACGCTGTTATGACAGCATGTACTTTGTAAATAAAATGCAATGTGTAATAATAATAATAATAATAATAATAATGTGTATTAATAATAATACACTACAGTAATTTTTTCAGTTTAGTTCAATTGTTTTATTTATATAATACCAAATCACAACAACATTTGTCTCAAGGCACTTCAAAAGGTAAAGACTATAAAAAATGATAGAAAACAGACAAAAGCCCAACAATCATGTGACCCCTCCTTATGAGGAAGGAAAAACTCCCTTTTAAAGGGAACCCTGACTATTATGACAAGTTTGCGCTAAAATATGTACTGTGCTTTCAATAATATATACGTGGTATTAAAATACGCGAAATGTTTTCCTTTTAAGCACATTTTATATAAAACCAATTTACCAGTAGGCCGCCATTGTTATTTACTTCTCAATGCACTCTGGGTAGTGACGACATATGGCTGCACCGCATCAAGTTTACAGTTAGCAGCGCACTGGAAATGGCTTCTGTTCAACCTTTCCAGTTTGAACCAGAGCAAACCGAGAGAGAGGATGAAAATAGTCAACCAGTACTTAGTTTAGATGAAGATGAAAACAATCCGTCACACGAGGACGCCAGAGTGGGGGAAAACTACTGGTGTCTATGCGGCAACTGCTTGCCAATGGCAACGGCGACTGAGAGCATTTGTTGTAAAGAGCTCAATTTTATGGCAGCAGCTATCCACGGTATCACATAACAACATGATAAAAACATTAATATAATTCTAATTTTTATTATACAGTGAAATTACGATATCG
>VOQK01037663.1:2977-13465 GCA_015052645.1 Benitochromis conjunctus
CTCTGAGGGGAGAGGTTGACAAATACAATTAATTCACAATCACTGCAGCCCAAGAACTTTAAAATAATGAATTAAATAGTGAAATAATTAATAGTTTATTAAATGTCAGTCAGTTAAAACATAGGAAATGAATTATATATTTTTTAAAGAAAATAAATTTATATTTAATTTCTCATATATTAATTATTTCCCATGTTTATTAATTAATGACAGATTAAACTAATTAACTAATACGTATATTTATTCAATTTTCAGTACTCGTGGCCCTCTATATTTAAATCAGATCCAATCCAACTTTGGATGATGATTAAAAAGCTGTAAAAGAGATCAGGGCTTTACATGTAAGTTTTAAATTTCCAGTTTATAAAATGTCATTTACTGAGCACTTGCAGCTTACAGGTAGCTGTTTTGTGACAAACTGCACGGAAAGGGCAACAGGGAACGGGGTGGCTGTAGCTGTAGGTGGTGGAGCAGGTCACCTACTAATTAAAAGGTTGGTGGTTCGAGCCTCATCTGCTCCAGTGCATACAAATATCTTTGGGCAAGATACTGACCCCAAGATGCTGTCCGATGCATCCATCAAAGTATTTATTTTCTGTTTTCTTCTTCCCACATTTTTACACAAACATATGTACTTTCTACTCCTTATATTTTCAAAACTGACTCCTTACTTTATGTTTAATCCATGTGAGGGAAGTTTCTATTTCACGTCACTGCACACCTTCAACCAATAAACCAACTTGAGCTGAAATGGAGGGAACAACAACAGAGAAAAAATGATCATGTATCCGCCCCCAGGGCTTATCGCACATAAACAAATGAAAGAGGCAACAACATAATTTATGGATCATTTATAGCACTGTGCTCAGGGGTTAAAGTGGGCTAGCATGACTGCAGATGTCCACAAATTGTTGTTGCGGTACTTCAGCATCTACCTAGCTGTGCAGAGGAGTAGCAAGCATTAAAGGGAGTAACATATGTGTTTCAAATGCAGCACTTTTATCAGCTCATCAAATAACAGCAAATACACAAACTGTTTCTGTGCAGTTTGCTGAATACTGTGTCTGCCTGCTAATGGTACAGCTAATGTAATGCTGTATTTCTCAGAGAGAGAAGAGTGTGAGATAACTTCATTCAGAGAAAGATGGAAGACAGACAGGAGGCGAAGAAGAGAGGTTACATGTAAAGATAAAGTTGTGTTTCATTTCTGTTATAAAACCTGCAAAGCAAACTGAGGTATACTAACTTTGTATAGTCCAGGATAAATGGGTTACCTTGCCACACTGTTGTGAATTTACAACAATGCATTGTGTTGGACTGGTGCAAGTAGGTGTGGTGTTCATGGTCAGAGTTAGCAGACATCGACATTAAAATACTTTATGGTTGAGTTGAAAAATATGAAGTATATATTAATGTGAAAATGTTGATACATCCAGCCTTGTTACTTTTCATCATGTGTTTATTTAAAAACGCTTGGTCCTCGTTGAAGCACCCTCTACAGATAAATGGACATAGTCCAACAAATGGACACTGCTCTTTTATTTGATATTTAAATAAATAAAATAGAGAGCTCAGTAACAGCTCTACCATCAGGTCAGCATCACTTGTTCACTGTGAAAATTCGACATTTTATATTTAAAAAATATATAGTTGTATTTGTAACTACCAAGACCTACTGAGAGTAGTTAAGACTTTGTATAAAGAATTGTATAAAGTCAGAACTTTCATGAAAGCTCTTTTCTTTTTGCCAGTGCAGGGTGACTGTGGCCACTAACTTGCTATGAATCCCAAGAAAGTCGTTTGAAGTCATAGAGCACGAGTCCCTCTCAGCTGAGAGATTACATGAAGCAGTGATCCTAACAGTCAAACAGTCAAAAACCAGTCTCTGCTCTGATGGTTTCAAAAGACGCGTGATTATAGAACACTGAGTGTTCGGCTTTATAATGAGTTGTGCGACAACACATTAGTTTGCCATATGAATTGTTTATTAAACCAGCATCTGTTACACTTCCAGAGTCTTCTTTAAGACAGAGTGTGAGTGACAGTGGACAGTTAGATACAACTGAAAACCTGGAGAGCTGAAGTGGAGGGCAGTCTTCTGTTCATCTTTGTTTTATATCATCTACACTGACTACAAATTCATTAGGAACTGTTAGAAAACAGTTTTCTGAAAGCAGTAAGAAATGGATTAAAACGAGCTTCCTCTTATTATTGGAGTTTTAGGTCTAAATACTAAAACATGTATTTCATGTAAGTCAGCTTGTTTTTCTAATGTCCTGTAAATTCAAGACAGTAAAGACCCTACTTCTGCATGCTCACTGGTTGATTCACTGGGTCTATCTACAACCATCGTTTCCATTAAACACAAACACACAACATGAGTCTGGTCCTCTGTGAGGATTTTTACCTACCAAGTGGTCTCAAATGAAATCAAACATTTGGTTGTGTTCATACATACACACAAAAAATAGCTGTCATGGGAAACAAGTTTAAGTTTTGTCTATGATTTGAACATCTGACATCTTTAACCCTAAAAAGCTTGGAGTTCACTGGTCGCATGTGAGGAGTGTCAGTGTTGTGACATCTGACCTGGATGGGGAGCACTAGCTCACTACTTTTTATTGTTTATTTTAATTGTTTTTTTTTTTCTTCAAAGGTCTAGCTGAGTTTTGTCTTTAGAGCTCGAATGAGGCACTTCATCCCACTGTGTCATCAAGAAACAACTTCAGCTAAATAGTTTTTTCATGCTTCCATTTCTCAATGACAAAAACGGTCAATGCTCTAAGAAAGCGAGCTTTGAAGACTGAAAGAAGGAACGTACAAGTAGATGTACAAAGCACAAATGTGTTTTTAATGTATTAGTGCATTTTGAGATTTTGGTTTGTTTGTTTACACGCCATGTCCTTTTTCAGACTGAAAAAAAGTGCACAAGTTGTTATTTTGCTGCACTTTGTCTGTTGGATATTGTCGCATAATTAATGAGAGAATTCTATACTGGGAAATTCTTTGTAATACAAACTATTTGTCTTCATCAAAGTAATCAGCTGGGGAATCTTCATGGTGATCAATTTTATCTCTTATAATAATTACAATTGTCTAGAAATGTTTATCATAATTTTTGTTCTTCAAATTGACATAAATTTATTTAGAAAGCACCCGATAGTTGAATTACTTTGTAATACAGTAAGTAATATAGAGATGTTACAGGGTGATAAGTTTGACCCTAATCCACCTGAAGATGCCAATATGTGTGCAGCTCATCGCTTCTCAACACTTTATGACAGTAGTCATATTATCATACAGAAGTATAAAAATACATAAAGTATTGTAATACTTCAAACACATTTTTCCTAGATCCGAACACACTTCATTTCAAACATACCACAGCACTTTGAGTCAACTCTTGTTTATAAGTCATGATTAAAAAAGTACACCCTCTGTCAATTCTTAGGTTTACATATCAAGACACAATAAAATGTTATGTAGTCCTTACCTGGTTTTATTCAAATTAGTTAAATGTTACGTCAGATGAACAACACATCCACTGTGTAATTATATATGTAGAGTGTGTAGAAACACTAGGTAGACCGCTTAATCTTAGAGCTTTTATCAGCAATAATTTGAAGTAATCATTTTCTGTATGACTAGAGTGGCTAAAAATTCCTCCACAATATTTTCTCAGTTCATGTTTTTTTCAGTTCATTGCGGTTTGTGGACATTCACCTCTGAACATCACGCCATAGCATTTCAAAGTCTGTTGTTGACCTACTGGTGTGCTTGGGATCACTGACGTCTGACTACGTTTTAGCTGTTGGACAGTTTTGACCTCACATCTGACTCAAGAAATACTTTGTATATAAGTGTTCATGGTAGACTCAGTGACTACAAACCCAAATGATCACCCCTTGGTATAAGATGCCTCTATGTGTGGTACTGTGCTTTCAGATACAGGTTTTAAAGGCTAGACAATGCTGCCATGTTCTTTTGAGAGAGAGCAAATGGGCTGGTACTTGGTGTCTTTTTAATAAATTCAAAGCGCTTTCTACTACAAATCTTAATCACTGAATACAGCTCTTAATGATGCCTTTGAAGCACTTTGAAACATTCACACACACACTGTGGTGGATGCATCCAGGGCATCTTGATGCTTCAGCAGTAAACCAGTTGCTTTAAGATAATTGCTGATTACTTTCCTTCTTTGAATTGTGTTAACACATTGCTGAGACTTTTACAGGGTTGGACAAATGTGCTGATGAGGTAAGTTGATTATTATTAGCACCTGGCTGCTACCTAACAAAAAATAAGACAAACTGAAGAACCAGCGTGTAGAGAAATTATGATGCATATCATATATTGTAATGGTTTAATGAATTAGACACCCTCGGGTGCCGCTTACTAATTAAGAAATGCTAAGGACCCAGATGTTTTATTATGCCCTGACATGTAAAACCTTATCATTCTTACGGAGGGTATACAGGCAGTTTCCTCTATCATGCTTATGTCTGAAGCGTCCTTATTTGGAAGAAAGCTGCTTCTTTTTAAGAAGGGAAAATGACAGTTTATAAAAAAAATATTTTTAGTTTGAGTTAATAGTTCACTGATAGTACATTTAAGTAAGCTTTACTGGTGACCTGTCCAGGGTGTGCCTCTCACCCTATGAGAGCAGGATAGGCACCAGCCGCTACCTTAAAAGTTGAGTTTCTTCTCTAGACAGAGGACTTCTCTGGGCTTTAAAATACTTTTTTTTTAACAGGTGGTAGGTAGAAACCTGTGGATGTTAGAGGAAATGAGTTAAAATTGCCACTTTGATTAATGTAACAAAATGTACACTTTAATTAGACTTAAATAAAACTGAAAAAACCTCACCCACCCTGGTCCTTTCACAACAATCTCTACTGTTACATATGGTGCCTTTTTTATCTGTTTTATCTGTACATACTTCTTTTTACATAGTATGTACAGTGACTGTACATTTTACCTATGTGGAATGTGTATGTCTGAGTCAGTGAGCTGTACAGACACACTATGACTTTCAGCTGTATTATGGAAACACATTCAAATTGAGATTCACAGTCAGACATCACCATGTGTGAAAAGATACGCAGACACACTTGTGCAATAACACAAATGCTCATTGGAGCCTATCTTCGGGAGGCATTAAGCAAATATCCTCAAATAAATAAAAATAAATTAAATCATATAAAAGGATGTGTTAAAAAACAGAAATTCTGTTACATATTTGAAAAAAAAATCTCAAACACAAGTAACAACAGTACTCAAAAACAAAGAGCACAAAGAGTACAGACGAATACAATCTGTAAACAATGATGGATGGAAGGACAAACATGCAGGGAGACAGACACATCCACAAGTCATCAGTGTGTAGAAAGGACTAGCGGACCTAGGTGGTGGTGGTTGAGGACTTTTTCTCTGGGGTGGGAGTATTATGGAAGAGCTGTCACTTCACACTTCCCTGTCAAGAGGTATGGGCTGCAGTGCTATGTTTGACACAGCATTATTGGCAGTGCTGCTATCGGCTGCTTTCCTGGATGTGTTGCTCATAGATGGCTCAGGAGGGCTGTGGTCAACAACCGGACTGACTGAACAGCACCAAATACTATGGCAGAGTGAAAGGACATGAGCGTTTCATCAAGATTTCCAGAGTGCAAGGTCATTTACATTTTGTCCACACCAGAAACCACTAAAGGTTACTATTTTGTTTGAACTATAACTGTGTACAAATTTTACTGTGATTGTATGGTGATAACATAGCCATAAGTTGATACAGGAAGAATTTTCCAGTTACACAAAAACTTGTTTAAGGCGAGACCCTACCGTTAGTGTTTTAGTGTTATTTTGCTTTCATGGTATGTCTTCTTTCAGAATAGTGGAAAGAATACAAAAAGATATACACATTTAGATTTATTTTTCTGCACTGGACATTTATGCAATTATTTCATAATGCTGAATTTCTCAAATGTGAGTTCTCTCAGTCAATACCGGGCGACCCAGTGTTCAATATTCTTTGAGACATGGACAGGAGCCAGAGATTTATCCACCAATCTTTCAGTTAGACACAACTCTATCACCTGACCCACAGCTGCCACAACTACAAGCTGTATTTCCAGATGGTGTCTCATCAAAGTACTCACCAGACCAGAAGTCTTTCTTAACTTCTGAGATCAGGTGAGCTTAGGTGTGCTCAGAGTGGTATCGCCTCATGCTATCAGTAGTGACACTGACCCTAGTCTCTGTAATATACACTGATCTATACACTGCTTAAAAAATCATTAAAGGTACACTTTGAAACCACATCAAGTCAGCTCAGTGGTGGGAAAAAAGTCTTGCTGGATATCTATATTATTATAGATTGGGTACTCTTAGGAATTAACGAATGCCACATCATTTGAGAGAAATGTAAATTGTCAACATACAGAAGGCCGAATTCAGAGACGCCCTGAAATCGGAGTGAAAAAATGATGCATCGGGCTAGTCCATTTTGCAGAAATTTGATTGCAGCAACTCAAAATGCTGCAATATTTTAATAGTTTTTATGGCCCCATGGCCCCCTTAACACCATCGAGGCATGGTCCTAATGAGACGACCGATAGTGTCCTACTGGTGGGTCTCCTGGAATCGCCAGACATAGCAAACTTTCTGGCAATGGCACGTATTGATGTACCATCTTGGTGGAGTTGGACTACCTGTGCAACCTCTATAAGATGTAGGCAATGCCTCATGCTACAAGGAGTGACACTGACCCAAACCAAATGCAAACTAGTGGATATAAACAGTCAGAAAAGATGAGGAGGGAAAAAATGTCAGTGGCATTTACCAGTAAAGCCATTCCTGTTTTGAGGGTTTTCTCACTGATGCCCCCTCTAGTGCACTGTGACTTAATGAAATGGTAATTTAATTAACATCAAAACAGTTGATACAACCTTCTCTGCTACTTAACTGACCAGCTTGACATCACAGAAGTTGGCTGGCTTGATGCCTGATTAAAAAGTGTTCCTTTAATTTTTTTGGAGCACTGTATATGAGGAGAGTGAGGTATTAGTGTGCAAGATTTCTTTCAACCATTTTCAGTTTGTTCAAATGTGGAAACTCCGCTTTAATAGAATTTTCATATACTAAACAGTTTCGTTCCTTGTCCCCCCCCCTCCCCTTTTTAACAGATGCAGGGCTTTGTATGTGTTATTCAGAGCTTAGTTTGTGAGAGAGCATTGCAAATGATAAAATAGTTGTCTCCTGTACTGTGTCACTCATCTTACCTGGTCTGGCCTTTAATTCTGTAATTCCAGACTTTTCAGGATCTGTATGTTGGAAGTAACTTGTTACATTAAAATTTAACTTACGTTAACTTTTTTCATAATGAGTCATACAAAATGTTTTTTTTTTTCAATTCAGACCTCATGTGTAGTATGTACTAACAATTATAGTGGTCAGAGCAGACTAAGTGCTGTCACATCCAAAAAAAACGAGGAGTCTGTGAGCTAGTGTTCATGCTCTCTTCACAAATTGTCTAATTAGCCAGAATGGCTGTCACATTATCTCTTTCTTTAAAGCCACAGGTGTTTAAAGCATGTTTAATCATTACTTCTTATTAAACCCTGTCTTTCTTCCACAGCGTGTCTTTTGTTATCTCTCCCTCAGCTCTATTTTTTCTATTTACTCCCAACCAGCTACAGCTGATGGCTGTTCCTTCTGCCAGAGGTTTCTTCCTCCTAAAAGAGATTTTTTTTCTTCCCACTGTCTCTAAGTGCTTGCTCTTAGGGGGTAGTCTGATTGTTGGGAATTTCTGTCTATCATTGTAGGGTCTTTACCTGACAGTTCAAAGTGCCTTCAGGCAACTATTGTTGTGAGTTGGTGCAACATAAATAAAATGAAATTGATTTGTGTTTGATTGTTGCAGTCAAATACAATGCAGCACACAATGAGTTTGAACAGCAGCTTTGTTCTCACTGGCAGCAAACAACATTCAAAATGTTTTCAACTGCCATAACTTTGCCCGATCCCTGTACAGATGATCTTTACTGCTCTATAAGTGTTTAAATAGTACTGAAGACTGCAGAAAGTGGAATCCTCTGGGACACTGGTGTATGCTGAAGTAGAAAAAACAAAGAGACATTATGTAATATGCAACAAGGAGTCAACCTTTGAGGTCAGAACTCTAAGAGTGCCACTAAAATGAACCTGTGAATCTAATGAAATTAGATTTCTCCTAAATCCCTCCTATTCCTATACCCTATGTGTATACTGTAGAAATGTATGTGAAGGCACACACTGTATTGTCATGTGAAAACCTTGTAATGCTAATATAAAACATAAGTCTTAACTACACCTGGAGAAACAGAAAAATAGCAGTTTCATCTGAAAATGCTGAATGGACATGTTCAAATCAAGGCAGTTTTCTGTTACTTTTAGGAAAGTAAACATGTTGGAGATTAAACATCCAGCAGCAATAAAATGTGTATTCTGATGTTCTTGTGCTGGGAGACAGTACTGAAATGTGATGGAGCAAGTTAAAGGGAGTGCGGAGGAAGCAGGAGTGAGTGAGTATGGAGGATGACTGTGTGCAGCTGGGGGTTATAGGATTCCATCCATGAAACTGGTGTCTAGCCGTTGGATGAGCACCCGGATAAAGGACATCTCCTTGCGAGTATTTTCAAAGATGACCCTAGGATCATCAGACTGGCAGCGCAGACAGTTGGGAGCCATAACCATGGCCAGGTTGTTCACATCCATTTTGGTGATGACCACATTAGCAGGCTGGGCAAATACCTAGACAAACACAAGGAGAGATCGCTGTCTAATAAATTCAATAACATTTTAAGGTCTTAAGCATACTATGATGATCTGACAGGCATAGTATCACAGTGCTGGAAAAAGATTATGTTTTGTGTTTCTAGAAACCTCATATCTG
The DNA here is from genome assembly GCA_015052645.1 of Benitochromis conjunctus. Classification (NCBI taxonomy): domain Eukaryota; kingdom Metazoa; phylum Chordata; class Actinopteri; order Cichliformes; family Cichlidae; genus Benitochromis; species Benitochromis conjunctus. The sequence goes on from VOQK01037663.1 coordinate 11,904, forward strand.
ATCATGAATTTGATTTAGCAACATTATATAAATGTGTTTCCCATCGTGCTGCAGCTTTTTGTGTTTTAACAACAGTTCTAAGCTTTTGCTGTTCTCTGTTGAGAACAACTGCTGAAATTTTGAAACCCAATTCTTTTCAGATTCTTTATATAAAATTTCATAGTATTCCATAGCCTCCTTTGTTATAGTTTCTGCTAAAATTCACGACATATTTTCAGTGGTAACAGATTATTTTAGTGTGTAGATTGTGGATTGGTATTAAGAAATATCAGATATGTTTCTCAAAAATGTTATACATCATTATATACCATTCAGGAAACCTTTGAAATGTGCACTCTACAAATGGTTATTCTTGTCTCAGTGATTTCTGAAAGAGAGAACAGCTTTCTACTCAGTCCATCTCAAATAAGCTTGGGTCCAGGCAGAACAAACAGTTTCTGGATTATACCTGAAATAGCAAAATTCTTTACAGGTTTACACTGAGAATCATAAACATTATCAGTCTTTTGTCTGCTCTACATTCAACTTTATTTATTTGGCAGCAAATTACAACAACAGTTGACTCAAGGTGCTTTATTTGTTTATAACCAGGACTAGGGAGGAGCATATACCATAACAGGTTGGGGGTGAGGGTAGGATGACAGATGTTGTGAAGAGGGGCGTGTCCCATTTTGACCTTGGGACTTCCTGGACACAGATGCTACTGTATACTATGCCAGCCACTTATGGCGTTCCATGTATGCCCTGCTTGCTAGCATGTTGCACCCTGCTGTTATGTGCCGGATTGTCTCAGGGGCATCTTTCCACAGCCTGCACCTGGGGTCTTGCCTGGTGTGGTAGACCCCCAGACTCTATGAATCTTGTGCTTTGAGCTTGTTCCTGTCCTACCATGATTAGTGCCTCTGTGCTGTCTTTCAGTCTAGTTTTGTCCAGCCACTGGTAGGATTTCTGGCTGTCAGCTACTTCTTCTATCTGACGATGGTACATATCGTGAGGGGGCCTATCCTTCCAGAATGGTTCTTCTTCTTGCTGCTCTTCTTTCTCTGGTTTCTGCTGCCTAAGCACACACATGTGGCCATCTTCCTGATGTACTCTCTGATGTCTGTTGTTTCATCCTGGATAGTGGTTCTTACACTCACTAGTCCTCAGCTTTCTTCCTTCTGCTTTAGTGTACAGTCTCAGGGTGCTGGACTGGGGTGAAACTCTCCATGTATGTTACTCCACACCTTCAGAGAGCAGGGTGCGATAGCTCAGCAGTTAGCTGAGCTATAAGGTATGGTTTAATCATCTGGATCTGTAACTATGATAGCCCACATCCTCCTACACTGCAAAAACTCAAAATCTTACCAAGTATATTTGTCTTATTTCTAGTCAAAATAATCTCATTAAACTTAAAATAAGACACAATCAGCTAAGAGTAACATCTCAGTGAGATATAGGAACTTGTTTTTAGACAGTGAATCTTGAAACTAGAGAATTTTCACTTGTTTTAAGTGAAAAATCTGCCAGTGGAGCAAGATATTTTTACTTAATCTTTTCTTATTTTAAGTAAAAATATCTTG
>VOQK01037669.1:5260-21882 GCA_015052645.1 Benitochromis conjunctus
AAGCAAGAAATCTAGCCGTGTTGCTCTGACACAGAATTTAGGCCCTGCACAACTGTCACTGACACTGGTTTCCTTCTCTGAGAAATACTGTGAAAATCAGGCCATTTCCCTCCCACTGAGTCGAACGTTACGCCAAAAATAATTAATTAAATTTAATAAACTGATTAGCTGCTATTTTGGTAACAAGGTAATGTTTGTAATTGTTTTTCAGTTAAAAAAAAAAGAACAAATATTTGTTTTTGTTTTGTTTTAGTTTTTTTTGGTAACGCAATAAATATTTAAAGACATTTTGTAGCTTTGTTTTTGCGGTACTTTTTTTGGTACAAATATTATTCTGTTATTCAGATTATATTTCATGCACATTCCAAAAAAGTGTATTAGGAGGTCCGTCAGGATCTTTTTCTTTTTTTAAATACGCACTCGTCGTCAGAAATGTACATATGCCCATCATGAGCATGTATGTCATGGTAATTTCAGGAATTTTTAATTTCTTTGATTCTTTTGATTTCTTTGATTGATTGTACAGGAATGATTGTACAGCTTTATTTAAAAAAAATTTAATATTATATTTAAAAATATCTAATAATATTAAATTTGAATTTACTCTAATCTACACAGGTTCAAAAGTATACTTACAGGCCCAAATGTAAATTAAAATCTTTAAATAACTGTTGTTGAATGTCTTTTGACCTGACAAGGCCAAGCCCATTAGCTTTGTTAGTGATCATGACTGGCTAAAAGTGATACTGTAGTTTCTCTTTGCCAGCATAACAAGGATTTGGTTGACACTCATTGGAATGAACTCTAGCAGTTCTGCCAAGAATAGTGGTCAAAAATCCAGTCTTGCCAGTAGCATGTTGATGGCGACCAAAAGTGTCTGGTTGAGGTGCAATTTGTTAAGAGACATTAAACCAAATAGTGGGGGCTGTATGTGTATTTGAACCCATATGTATACGTTTGACATTGTGTGGATTAGAGAACAAGTAATTGACAAGTAATTGAAGATGTATGCTGTACAATCTTTCTACCCTGGAAAAAACAGCAGTTGAAAGAAATCATTAAAAGTGTATATAAACTTCAGACCACAACTTTTATGTTGATTCACATATTATAGAGATTCATTTAAGACCTTTGTACAAAACCGTTGTTTCATAAAGAATTTCTCTTCAACCCTGTGTCTTATCTTACTGTCCCGTCTCATAGAAAAGCCCCATAATCCCATGGTGAATGCTGGAGCCATTTTGATCAGCTCTCTTATCAAGGTAGACAGATGAACAGTTATCACTCTCTTTTTAGTGAAAGACTGTGGCAGAGAAAGGTTAGTGACAGATTGTGTGTGTGCAGCAATGGTACTTTATGGCTATTGTTGTTACAAAGCTGCAGTAGCAAGTTATGCATACAATTTAAAAACAACTTAATGCGTCAGATGTTTTACTGCATGAAAATGAGTAATTTTCTATAGCATATTTAAGGTTTGCCTTAAATTGGAGCACCTGGTTTATGATCATTACCTGCTCTTCTCTTCTGATAGTAGGACACTAAATCATGCAATCAGTAACACATTCATGTTTTTTACGCCGTGCAATTAGTACCAGCTTCTGAATGTAGGAGCTGAGTGAATGTGGCAATTATACTCAGTATTGTGTGTTTTACACAAGCAAGCGACTCTCCTTGTTTTCAGCCTCACTCAAATAAGGCAGAGAAGTTTGACTATGTAAGTAATGTGCCTCCAGTTTTCTTCTCCGTTTACACCATGAATATAAAAATGTGGGATTGTTATTTTGGTGCTCGGAGGTATGCTGAAAAAGCCCAGATTTTTTATTTTTTATTTTTTTTCCAGGTTATGGAGTTTGTGAAAAAGATGACTGGCCAAGAATATGTAGGATTCAGCAATGCCACGTGAGTGCATTTCAAAATAGAGTTGGAGTATTTTGTATTTATTTGCCTTTGTTTAGCACAGGCATGAGTGAAAGGTCTTACTGTGTTATGGATTTAGTCCACCACCTATTGCATTATTGATGTTTTTTATATTGAACTCTGCTGTTTCTTTGTCTCAGTTTTCAGTCAGAAAAAGAAACAGGCGACAGAAATTTTGCCATCGGATACTACATGAAAGAGAAGAAGGTCAGTTTTAGAATATTTGGAACTCTGTTTGAAATTTCAGACTTCAAAAATTCACTTTGGCTTTTGTTTTTATTCTAGATTAATAGAGTCTAACCAGTTTAGATCATGCAATTGTGTTGAAAAAACCATTTCCTAAAGGTCACATTTTTTAATTTAAAAGTTTAAAGTTGATGGTACTTTACAATCAAAATGAACCGTCAATCATTCAATTCTGAAAGCAATGACTAATTGATCAACTGAGTGTCTCATCAATTGAGGTTTTGAAGACAAGTTGCCACTAACCAAATAACATTAACTTGTCTGCCGTTTTATGATGTGTGACAATCATGGTGACAATGAAGGGTCAAGTGAATAAGGCCTGTAGGACACGAGCCAGAAACCTCCAAGAACTACTGCTAACCAGTCTGGGAATACTGATTTGTTCCTTAGCAACCATGGTTGTATCACATGGTGGACAACTCAAGCAATGTCCTCATGAGGTCATGTGAGAAACCTCAATAGCTGACACACATGACAAGGAAAAGCTCATATTTAAAACCTATACTGTATTTTTATGCATTTTAACCTATAAAATGTATGTTTTGATCAGGAACTCAGCACAGTCATATTCCTCAGTGATAATAATGTTTTCCTATTATTTCATTTTCATGAAACCAAGTTGTGTTTACTAAGTTTCAGATAAATATTCTGCTTACTTTGGTCAATCGGTTACTCATGATGATAATATTTCACTCACCAGTGTTTTCCTCTGGGAGCAGACATGATCGATGCCCTTGACTTCTACTTCCAGGTAAAATGTCAGTAAACAGTCTTTTGCTGCTCTTTTGCAGCCTTTTATTTATAAAAAATGATTAAAGAGTTTCAATAATAAACCAACTATTCCTCTCAGCTTTGCTCCATTGAGGTAACCTGTGAGTCAGGAAGCATCATGGCTGCCACTCTGGCCAATGGGGGAATTTGCCCAATTACAGGCGAGCGTGTCCTGAGTACCGAGGCTGTGCGAAACACCCTGAGCCTCATGCACTCCTGTGGCATGTATGACTTCTCCGGCCAGATGGCTTTTCATGTGAGTAACAGCAGGATGTGATAGAACAAGCACTTCACTGTGTCGCAACAAAAATAGCATAAAATCTCATTACCTGGAACAAATGGCACATTCAGCCTCTTGTTCTCATTTCACAGGTGGGCTTGCCTGCAAAATCAGGAGTATCTGGTGCAATTCTGTTGGTGATCCCCAATGTGATGGGAGTGATGTGCTGGTCTCCTCCTCTAGACAGGGTTGGAAATAGCGTCCGAGGAATACACTTCTGTCAGGCAAGAAGTTTCTGTTGTATTATATTTAGACTAGTTATGTTTTGGTTTTAATGCAAGTAGAACATCAGATCATTTCAATGGCGTTGTCTCTTTTGTTTAAATTGGCTCTGAAGTCTTAAAAACTTCAGGCTTTACAGTAGAAGCGTTAATTTTTTTAAATGATGATTATGGTAATAACCAGTTTAATTTGATAAATGACTTGCAGTTATTACACTACTGACATCCTCTTAAAGCCAGAAGCCTGACTTTGACTAATACCATTAATATTCCCCTAAAATGTCTCTCTAGTTGCTTTACAGAGTGCAAAGTGTCTAATAAACCCGACTTATTCTGTGGCTGTTATATTCTGTTTTATAATCTTTAATTTTCATTTTTTGACAGAAAAAAACCCGAATCAGTGATTTTTTTTTTTTTTTCCCCCCTGAAGATTAAATTATTTTGTTTTTGTTTTCTTAGGAACTTGTGTCAGTGTTCAATTTTCACAATTACGACAACTTGAGGCACTTTGTAAAGAAACAGGACCCTCGCAGACAGGATGGAGATGACAGGGTGAGTTACTCGCATTCTATTGGCTACTGTATGTACAGTGTGTTCTGAGCCTCCATGTTTATGGCTCTATGATGTTTTTGCAGAACAAGTCTGTTTTCAACTTGTTGTTTGCCGCCTACAGTGGAGATGTATCGGCACTGAGAAGGTAGATAATGGAGACTGATTTTCTGTCTTCTATAAAACATTTTGCTCGCGGTGTCTGAAACAGGCCTTGGATCAAATTAACCCATCAATTTTTATTACTAATAAGGTGTAGTGAACAAAATGAGCTTTTATATCTAGTACAAACTCAGAGCATCTTTCTTTTTTTTTGCTTTTTAAAAAAAAAAAATGTCTCACAGTTTGAGCTCATATATTTACTATTTCATCGATAAAAATGATACAGCATATTGTAATAATGCACGTTTATGATTATACGGCTTGTGATATTTGTTATAAGACCAATAAGAGCTCTCTTTTTTTTTATAAGACAAGTGAGGAATTCACAGTTTGTTTTGGGGAGGAGATACAAATCTCCTTGGGGCTGCATCAGGAAGGGCATCGAGTGGAAACTCTGCCAAATCAAACATGCAGAGCTACCCGCTGTGGCGACCCCTTGTGAATAAGGGAGCACTTGAAAGTAGCTTTTCAAAAGCTGACTGTTGTTTTTCAGATTTGCACTTTCTTCCATGGACATGGACCTCAAAGACTATGATTCGCGAACAGCGCTTCATGTTGCTGCAGCTGAGGGTGAGCGTCATAAGTTCAGGCTAATTTTACATTTGGTCCTTTTTTTATTTACTTATTTATTTTTAAATTAACAATTTAGCGCCCTGATATTTATGCATTTGCTTTTAACATTCTTCTTAGTGCCCACAAAGACGTTAGAAGTGAGGAGTAGAAGTCATATTGTTACTTCACCTGAGTCAACCTGCCTCCTATAAACAGACAAGCATAACCTCTGAGAACAGAGAAGAATCCTCGACACTCATGATTAGTCCGATCATCTAACATCAAACTAATCATGACTTTGATCCAAACAACATGCATTTAAAGTTTAGCTCCAACACAACAGTTTGTCACTACACATTTAAGAAAACTTGCTGTAATTCAAAGATAACAGATGCAGAAAGTTACAGATTTCAGTTTTAATGATGATTGGTTGGTATGGCAGACAAAAACAACCTTTCTTACCTATCCGCTGTCTTCTCTCGGCTTAAAGAATAGCGTCTGTTCACTCTGTCATTTCTTTTCATTGCTGACTGATAGAAAAATACTTCAACTTGTTAAATCGTTTGTTTTGATGCTCACAGCAGTAATTAGTGCAAGGTTTTCACTTTGTTTGTTCTCATGATTAACAGAAGAGGTTCAGTACCTCTAACTCACATTATACAAGCCACTAAAGAAACCAGCTCATAAACTCTTACAGAGCACCATATGGTAGATTATTTGTCTTCTGTTGGAATGTTAGTTTATTCACAGCACAGATTTAATGCTCCGCTGCCACGAATGCAGCAGTGATATTTTTCTTGAAAAGAGCCTTGCAAGCGAGCTATTTGTTTAGGAGGATAAACATGGAAAAGGCAAAGATTCCTAAATGCCATTCTGAGCTGGATTGCAATAGAAGGAATTAATAATTACATATTTATTGGTGTTTGTTTGTATTTTAGCAGCTTTTCCTCTCCATTTCTAATTTTGTGATGCTACAAAATTCATTTGTAAATGGTGACAATTTGCTTTTTTTTAAATGTTTATTCTTAGGTCACATGGATGTAGTAAAGTTCCTCACTGAAACCTGCAAAGTTGATCCATTTGTAGAAGACAGGTGAGATAAATATCTTGTATATAATTCTAATCATAATCAGTTTGATTACAGTAACCCAGTACTGCCGTACTACTTCATTTTAAAGAGCCTTTTTCCATGAATTAAACTTGTCCAACTATTTATCAGCACAAGATGTTAAAACCACAGTTTGCATACTCTTGGACTTTGTCATCCATACTTTGATCAACTGTCTCTTCATCATTTGCAGGTGGGGGAACCTACCAGTCGATGATGCTATGCAGTTTGGGCATGACGAGCTAGTGAAGGTGCTCAGAGATTACCAGCAAGAGTGCAGGCAGCAGGAAAAGAAGCACAGTGAAGCTGTGCATCCCCAGAAGCTCGACACCATCGATGGCATGGTGTGATAGCTTAAATAAAGTTCTGAAATTGTAATACATCAGGGCATTTGTGCAATTTTCCAAGTTTAGAAATATGAGTGTCCATTTGTAGCACATAACATGAGTGACGCACAAACAACAGAATATAACTGATAGCTTTATGAAAGAGATGGGGGATTTTAATTTCTTCAAATTCCAATCAGGTGAATATTTTATTGTTTAGCAGTTCTGTTCTATAACGTATACATGTGAGGGTCATTTGATTAACGTCACTGTCAAAGCGCAACCGAGTACAATGTAGCTCCACATGAAGGGAAATTGATGCCACCTGACTCAAATTTAAATGAATTCCATCAACAGGTGACAGAGTACAGCAGATTTCTGATGTCAGGAAACTCCTTGCTGTTTTTGTCCTATGAAGGATTTTCCCTCCTTTGTCTGGTCTGAATATTGTGTCTATCAAACTCGGCGTATTTGAAATTCATACCATACACACAATGACATAACAACACAGGTATGACACAAGAAAACATGTTTATGTAAACTGTTCAAATTAATATTGACATTTCATCATAGTGGCCAACTTAATGTTAATTTATTATGTTTACACAGTGACGTGGGGAAATCTTTCAAAGAAGTTTTCTTACTGTGAACAAACCGGGGACTTGGTGTGGTATTTTATGATCTCCAGCATCATAGTAAATTATTATAGAAAACAATTATGTTCCAGAAACTAAATGATGTGAAAGGTTTGGCATTAAATCCATCTGTGCCACCCATAGCTTGATTTTATTTTGATTTTATTAAGTTAGTCAATGCTTCATAGTGTGACAAATTTGATATTAAATATTCCGCAGCACCTAGTAAATCAGCTGAATACATGATGAAAACGCAGCAGGAGAGTGTGTTTTGCATAATCAAGATATTTCAAAGAAAACAAATGGAAGAAGTAATGTAATAAGAACTATTTAGCGAGATATAACGAATGTACGCCACATTATTTTAACCATATAAAGCCTGAACCATGAAAAGCCTGAACTCCTGTGCAAACAGGAGTGTGTATTTAACCAGCTGAGTAATTTAGTAAATAAGTAAATATCCATTTGCATATATAAGCTTTAATTTGTATTAAATCCAGCATTTGTGTACAATTTCTTGCTTAAAAATCACACTGATAAGGTCTTTAAGACTCAGAAAAACTCATAACAAATATGATACCCTTGACATTACAGGGTTAAGACTTCCCTCTCCTTACAAATGCTTTCTTTATAAATGTAGAGTTAATAATTATTGACAGATTGTTCCTTTAATTTCATGCATATGATACAACATACTGTAGCAACAGAGCATAAATGCTTCATTTTTTTTTTTAATCCATCAGATGGCACTATGTGCCTGTCCAACATGTGTCTGTAAACTGGCGAACCAACGGTATCAGATGTAACAGTGCGCCTTAAATGGCTTTCTTTTAGTCTCTTAGATCAATATTTCTCTTTTCTATTTTGGAAAGTGAGCAAATATATGTCACAAGTGTGTCCAGCATTTTGAATGATTAAAGAAGAAAATCTACTCTTCACTACCCTGTCGATTAGGTGCAGCTCTTGATTTGAACGCTTTACTGTGTGTTGACTGGTGCTTTTCGTTTTCTCAAAAGCATTCAATAAAATCGATTGTTGGCAATCGCTACCTTGTGGAAGCCTGTGGTTTTCTCTACCTTAAGAAGACAACTGTTGAGATATCAATGTGTGTCTTCTGAAAAGACAAACACATTTGTATTGCTTTCCTTTCTTTTCTTTTTCTTTCTGCCGGTCCTGTTTGGATCTTTAGCTATCAGAATTATTCAAGGCCAAGAAAGACGCCCAACGGATTTATTTTACCAAATGGACCATCGAGGCCTTGCTGTATTGATCCATTTGATTGACCTTTGTTATTATTTATTTATTTACTTTATTTTCAGTTGTTATACATGGGACAGACGTGATTGTGGGATAGGAAAAGGAGATAGCAAGAAAGGGAGGCAGGGAGGGAGAGAAAAACAGAGGGGACGAGGGACAATGAGAGAGGACAAAAAAGAAGAAACAACAATCCACTGGATCACCTGTTGAGACAAACAAAGAAAAAACATGAAACCAAGCAAAAGCAATGCAGAGGAACACAATATGGGGACCACAGCAATAACCTAGATTAACAGTAAATACTAAGTATTGAATGTTATTGTGCAGCACGCAGGACTGACAGTGCACAACGTGCTCCAGGACAGCAGCCAAGAAAGGTGTAGTTTGCATCTCTGAATACCCGTGTGCACACTTGTGTGGATGAGCGCGCTTGTATGCAAAAGGCTTCTCCATGTAACGATCTGTCAGCGGGTGTGGGGAGCCATAGCCCCGCCCCCCAGGGCATGAAGCAGGCACGGAGGAGATCCAGGCCCCAGACATCCAGAGGTCCCTGGAGCGCAAGAGCCCTAGGACAACCACCCGAGGGGCAACTATTTTAATCATTGTATTGCTTTCCACAATGATTAAAATTTTGGACTCTGGGCAGTTCTTGGCTCAGATAAATTGGACCTGTTTATTAGCGTCGTAGACAAGTGTTCATTTTTTGAATGATTTTAACTTTTTGGCATGAAGAAGGTTTAATGAAGCCAGAAATATAAAAGCTGACTTTAATGAGTTGGCACAGGGATGTGTGTGAATCCCACAAGGATTTTAGGATTTTCTCAAGTTGACAAGCTTGTTCTGCCATTCAGCCATTGTTGGAAATTGGGTTTCAGAGAATGTTCCGGCAGCAGTGAGATTAGGGGTGGTAATAGCAAAATATCTGAACAATTAGATCAGTTGCTATTAAATTTAGTTTTAATGCTTATAGTTCCAATAGAATGATTCCTACTAACATTTGTGTTCCACTTAAATAAAATCACAATCTCAGTTGCATATCTATATATAATCTGTAGCATATGAGTGGGTCAGACATGTGGGTCAAACAGACTGTACCAACAAATGTGTTTGTAGTAACAGCGAGATGACTCATGAGAACATAACACAAAGTTTGTATTCACAGTAGCTTACCCCTGACAGCGTGTTAAATTGAGAGGTGAACATTCTTCATCACAAGAATGTGATTAATCAAGTGCAAAAAATGATGAATATGTGTAATTAGTGAACTGTTTCTCATTAACGTGAGGAACGTAACCCTCCTGCAGAGATATTACAGATACGCTGACCTTTGGAATTAGTTCCACCAACAGAGAAAAAGGTTAAAAAAATGTTATGCATTAATTCTGTGTTGATTAACTTGTGTATTAATTTCTAATATGTTTGCTAATCTTGTCCGCGTATCACAAAGCGATGTGCACAGATTATTAAATATTCACAGAGGCATTAAAGCATTTCAGTTAAAGAATTGGGGATTTATGGAACATTAAACAACACAAATCTAAATGAGGTTTTTTTTCAACTAAAAGTTAATCACCAATTTACCTTTAATATTATATATAATATAATACAATTATAGAATGAGATCAGTACAAAAACCACAGGATGACTTTTTGAACTTGTAAAAACAGAAACAGACAGTCTTGTTCTGGTTTTCTGAAGTTTTCAACCACACAGCTAACACATTAAAATCATCCATGTATCAGCTGACATCACTTGTTCAGTTCAGGCTTGCACACCAGCAGTTCTTTCACAGTTGCACAACTATTATGTTCATGGTGATACAGCTGGATTGTCAAACTCTTCTACTGGGACATCTGGACGTCTACACTTTTAGTGGTAGTTGTCATGGAGCTGTTGCCATTATGATGCAATACTTACAGCTTATAGCTCTTCACATTTAAGCTGCAGTTTGCTGCAGTCTTCCTCACTTGTTCTTTCTGCACAGACAAGTTGATGTATTCTGTACACAACCAGATTTTACTGAATCCATGAGTGGTCAAAGATGAAAAAAATACATATCAAATTCAAACATAACACAGGGTGTCCTTTTGCTGTGATTGCAGCTAAAGACTGTGGGTCTTTTGATTTCAGTATGTGTGTTAACAAACTTTAAAATATCAGAAAACAGTAGTCTGCTGTAGTAAAATCAATACCCAGCATCACTTCTCCATTCCAGCTTACATGTTAGAAAGAGTACATACTGTACATAATGAGGTGGTGCCTAAATGGGCTTTTGGTAGGAAGAAGCCTCCATGACTCAATGACTTTGCATATCTTAGAAAAGAATTAGTGAGTAAATATAAGTAAGCTGAAGAAAGGAATAAACAGCTGGAAGTGTCATGTTGTGCGCTGTGTGGCAAGCAGGAAGTAGGACCCAATTGCAGGACTCACGAGATGGAAGATTAACTGAAAGCGCAGCTTTATTGCTGGAACAACTTTTATACAGAAAACAAAAGACAAAGTATAACCAGATCTAACAAACTAAGGACTCGGGGAAGTGGAAAACAAGAAACTAGGAGCTATGGAGACTGGGAACATGACAGGAGACCACACAGCAAAATGAGGGTACGACACAACACAGACCAAAGAAAACACAGGGTTTAAATACACACTGGAGCAATAAGGGAATGGGAGACAGGAGGTAAACACAGCTGGGAGAAATCAGAGCTAACGAGACAAGGGGAAGCAAAACCAGACACACTGCACAAAGTACAGGGACTATCAAAATAAAACAGGAAGCACACGACAGGCACAGAGACACAGACTTGACGCTAAACAAAGGGACACAGGAACAAAACCTAAGAACTAGAACTCACAGAACAACGAACGAGAGAGCTAGAAATACTGAGACAGAAACCAAACCACTAACAGTGACAACAATGATGAAATCAAAGATCAAAAACAGAACAAAACTCAAAACACTGGGTCACTGACCCAGGACCGTGACAGGAAGAGGAAAACCAAGACATGAAGGAACAAAAGTTGGAAGTAGAAGAGTTGAAGAAAAAAAATGAAGGACTGAAGGATAAAATGAGAACTGAATTAGAAAAGGACCACAAGGTATGTCTGCAAAACAAAATGCAACTGGAGGAGAAAATTAAATTACTGGAGGAAAACCAAGAATTGGTAGAGGAGAAATTTAGCAGAAGCACCAAAAGTTGGAGACCAGAAATGCAGCTGTAGAAGATTAAACGAAGGCAAAATTACATAGAACTAGTAAAGAAACACAAAGAGTTGAAGATGAGAAATGTATAACGAAAAGAAGGGATGGGAACAAAATTATATAAAACTAGAGCATAAAGATCTTCAGAACAGAAATAGAGAAATGCAGCAGCAGAAATCAAACATCCGCAAAATTATTTAAAAAAACTGGTAAAAAAAATAAATAAATATGAAGACTTTGACATCAGTAATGTAGAAATAAAAAGTACTAGAAAAAGCTCTTCTGTATGCTGTTTCCTGAGAAAGACAGAACTACAGGAGAAGAAAATACAATTTCAGTGAATTGATGCAGATGTCAGGGGGACAGAAACACAAAAATACTGCATGAGAGGACAGAACAGCTGACCTTTCAACTGCCTGTAGAAATGATACCAGTAATAAAGTTAAGTTAGTTGACTGACATGGATTTTTAATTTGTCACATTAAAGAATAGAGTTGCAAAAACACTTTGTACATATTAGATGAAAACAGGTTTGTCTTTAGTTCAGTGATTCTCTCTATAAAAATAATCTTCTTTTCACTGTAATTAAGTGAGTATGATAGAGGTGGAGGTGAAGCTCTTAATTTGGATTTAAATTTGTGGGAAATGGTAAATCTGTGGAAGCAGCATTTTTAAACACAAAGACAGGAATATAAACAAAACTAACCAGTTACATCAATGTATATTTATAAGTAAAGTTTTTTTTTATTAAGTAACCTAAAAAATACTTGATCAACAGACTCATTTGAGTCAATGAGGTTTTGGCACATTGGATGAGCTGAGCTGATTTCTGGAGCATGGAGATGAGAATGTAGCAGCAGGCTGAACAGGTTAAACTGAAGTATAGCATGTAGCATCTAGCTGATAGTGTGGCACAGCGTGGCATAAGGATACTGTGATGTACATAAAGAAAAGACTGACCTAAGTAAAAGATTATTGTAATACTCAAGAAGTGAATGTGAAGACAATTTGGTTTTGTTTAATTTACAACTGGAACTTGAATCTCAGGCATGTAAATGGATTGCCCACAGATGCATAAACAGAGTACCAAGTCAATACACACCTTTAACACAGAAAAGACCAAAAACGGCTGATCAATATCAATTACATAGGTAGGCAAATGCATTACAAAAAGTAGGGCTGAGGAAAAAGCACAGCAGAATCATATATGGTTGTTATAAAAGTAACACCTCATTCAGTTTCAGTATGTGTCATAAAATGCTGTGTGTGGCAGGCAGAGTTGAGGACCCAAAATGCAGACTCACAGGCAAAACTAAACTTAAATGCAGCTTTATTGCTAAACTACCAAATACACATTAACCAAGGAAGTCACAAGAAATCCAAACCGAGATATACTAAGCTGATGGCACACACACAGCTGGAGGATGAGGGACATTGCCACAATATACAGACAATATATACACAATAGGGAATCAGGGCAGAGAGGAAACACCTGGGGAACACAGCTGGACAAAATCTAACTGATGAGACAGGGGAAGCAAAACTGAACATGGTGCACACAGAACGAGTGATTATCAAAATAAAACAGGAAGACACGAGAAGCACACACTGAGACGCATACTGACAAAATATGGGAAAAGAAAGAGGAGACAGAGGACAGACTAAGACAAACAGGATACGAAAGGGAACAAAACTCAATGAACTAGGAACTCGCACCAGGGCAATAACTCCATAAAAAAAGAACCAAACCAAAGACCAAACAATGCAAAACACATACTACAAAGTGGCTCGTGAAACCAAATCAACGGCCGAGGACCATGACAGTATGTTATTGCTGTTTATATGTGAGTGTAATAATCCATTTATGCTGATGTTAATCCATTAAGTATTTAGAAGGTGTAAATTTCCCCCAACCACGCAAATGTTGAATGCTTTTAATCTTTATTCAATTCAATTCAACTTCTCTGCATAGCAAAGAAAATGTATACTATTCCTTCTAATACATGTATATTGTATAATGTAAACAGAATTGGTCCTAGCACAGAACTCTGTGGAGCTCCATAACTAACCTTAGTGTGTTAAGAGAACTCTCCATTTACATCAACAAATTTAAGTTTATTAGATAGATATGATTCAAACCACTGGAGCGCGGTACCTTTAATACCTACAATATGTACTAATCGCTATAATAAAATATTATAGTCAGCAGTATCGAACGCTGCACTGAGGTGTACAGTAGCAGGACAAGCACAGAGATGACTCCACTGTCGAAGGCCATAAGTATTTCTGTATTCTCGTGAGCTCTGAAACCGGACTGAAACTCTTCAAAGAAACTATTCCTCTGCAGATTATTACTACAATTACTCTTTCAACAAAAGAAAACCAAGTCTCTAAAGAAATCTTTAGACAGTATATGTTCCACTTTCATCAGATATCTGCTCAACAGAACATATTGACAGCTATTTACTGTAAGACTTGGAGCTATCATCACCACCATATGGCCACACCACAGAAAAGACAAAGCTTTTTTCACAAGCAGTGTTTTGCTAGGAACATTGTGGCAGAGTTGTGGTCCCTGGCTCAGCTGCAGGGGAGGGGTGGTGCAGTGAGCTCAAGGGGCAGTGCCAGGGAGGCTGGTGGGACAGGTGTGTGGGGTTGAGCTGATGAGCTCTGTCTCTTTTCTCTTGTGATATAGTGAGGGAAGAGTCGGAGTGCAGCTGGAAAGCTGCACGCGTGGGTGCCGAGCCGAGCGACACTGACGTGAAAACACATAAACACGGTCCGTTTGTGGTCCTTTTCACAAACATACTTCCTGAGGAGAGAATCGTGATACGGGCTTCTTAACATACATTGTAAGCTATCTGTAAAATCTGGCAAAGGGGAGTGTTACCATTTGAAACTGTGAATACACTCACTAGCCTTTAAATATATATATGTATAAGTAAGTACCACTTAAAAAATTGGTATACATTAACACATATGTTTTCCTTAGAAAAGGAGAGTCTTTTAAGAAGAATAGTAAATGTCATGGTCTACTATTCTGTCCTGGTTATGACTTTCAGCAAATATTGTTAAGAGGCTGTCAGAACTGATATCAAAATATGTTTTGATATTCAAGTCTGCATATCCTCCTCTTCGAGGCATGAAGAGACACATCATATTAGCTATATTCAAAACTTCAACAAACACTGAAAATATCTGACTGCAGGTTGAGTTTTCCAACATCTCCTTTTTCTGTTCTGCTTCTATATAACCCATCTGACCCTGACAAGCAAAACCCATAGGTACACTAATGAGGAATGACATTTTCTTTCTTCCTCAAAGATAGCAGAGCTACCAGCATTCAACAGCAACCTGACAGTTTTGTAGATTATTTTTTCAGTTTTGGTTTGACTGTTGAACACATTTAGTTTTAATCACAAAAGCTTTCTGCATGTCCCCCGAGTGGTTGCGTGAGTTTACAGGGGGACTCTAATCTGCTTGTGAGTGGATGACAAAAGAATGGGTTCAGCCCTGGACCTGAACTGAAGCACTGAAGATAATAGAGTGTAAAAGAAAGAATGATTAAAAATAAACTTTGAAAAAGAGACTAATTGTATATTAATGTGTATCACTGCATGCAGTGATATATTAGTGTCACTTAGAGATGCATCTGTTTAGTTAATTGCACATCAAGCTCTGGGTCACAGGTGGGCTGGAGGTTATCCCAGTGTTTTTTTTTTCTCCAAGATGGTGCCACAGTAGGCAGCTTGTTACCTCAGCTCCCAGCTCGCTTTTCCTTTCCTTTTATTTTTCTTGTGTTTTAAGCTTTTTTCTCCTGATTCTCCTGCTCGTGTTTTATTTGAACTGCAACCTGACATGGACCTCTCATGAATTTTCATGAGAGTAGTAGCACGTCTTCTACTCCCTTTGGGACTTTTCACCACCACATCTGGAGAACATGTTAGCCACCCCATTGTTTACAGCAGGGAGCAGTTATTAGCACTGTGCAACAGGAGGGTACTGCCGGTGAAGCGACCCAAGATTCTCAAAAATTACGGCGTCGGAGGCGGGGATGCAGGGCTGGAAAGAAGAAGACGGTACAAACCGAACATTCCGTCCATTCTCATGGGTAACGTAAGATCTTTATCCAACAAGATGGAAGAGCTAACAGCGCTAAGCAGACTGCAGTGGGAGTACCGGCAGAGCAGCCTCCTGCTGTTCACTGAGACATGGCTCACGGACCACACACCAGACTCCGTCGTAACTCTGGATGGCTTTCAACTGGTTAGAGCAGACCGGAACACAATGGAGAGTGGTAAGAGGAGAGGTGGGGGACTAGCAATGTACGTCAATGAGAGATGGTGTAACCTGGGACACATCACTGTGAAGGAACAGTGCTGCACAAAAGACATTGAACTGTTAGTGGTTAGCGTCCGGCCATACCAACTGGCCATTAATTTTTCACATGTTAATGTGCTGACTGTCTACATCCCGTCCTCACTGTTTTGAATGCACAGACTGGCAAGAGCTCTGCAAGCCTCACGGTGAGGACATTGACGCCCTCAACCACTGCATCATGGACTACATCAACTTCTGTGATGAGAACACTGTGCCTACTAGGAAGGTACAGTCTTTCTCAAACAATAAACCATGGGTGACCCCAGAACTGAAGACCCTGCTTCAACGAGAAGAAGAGGGCTTTCAGGTCTGGTGACAAGGATAAACTGAAGAGAGTGCAAAAGGATCTTAAATACAAGATCCGAGGTGCCAAGGAGCACTTCAGGAGGAAGATGGAAAACCAACTCCAACAGAATAATGTCCGAGATGTCTGGAGGAACATGAAAAAAAATCTCTGGACACTTCGAGGACAATAGAGGAGCCACAGTGTCTGCTAACAGAGGGTGGGCCAATGACTTGAATCTGTTTTTCAACAGATTTGATTCTGGTCCACTTACCACCTCTCCCATCCCCCAGGTTTCATCAACCCCCCTCCATATGCTGTCCACCCCTCTCCTGGTGCAATGCCATTATTACCTCCTCACACCACCACCCTGCTTCACTCCCATCCACACGTCTACCCACAACAGAGTCAGAGAGGGTTCCTGAACTGTGGAAGACTTCCTGTGCGATTCCGGTGCCAAAAATCGCACACCCCAGGGAGCCCAACTACTTCAGGCAATTGGCCTGGACTTCTCACCCGATGAAGACCATGGAAAAGCTCATCCTGCACCATCTTCGCCCACTGGTGAGCTCAGTGATGGACCCCCTACAGTTCGCCTACCGGTCTGGAATCAGGGTGGATGACGCTGTCATCTACCTGTTACGCCGATCCCTCTCTCACCTAAAACAGGCAGGGAGCACTGTGATGATCATGTTTTTTGACTTCTCCAGTGCTTTCAACACCATCCAGCCTG
>VOQK01037670.1:14734-27273 GCA_015052645.1 Benitochromis conjunctus
GAATTAAAAAAAAAAAAAAAGGGGGGGGGGGGGTAGTAAATTTGTAATATGGTGGACTATTTTTATCTGTGGATTAATACAAATCTGGTGGAGTCTTAATTACAGCAGATGGGCCAGTGTATGTGGCATTGACGCAATTGAAGCTACCATGCTCATTCTCATTCTTATATTGATGAAGGAATATTTCACTCACTTGTGTGTTCTACATATTTAGTCTCATCTAAATCCCCTGAACTTTAATTTCAATACAAAATGATAAATATCTTAATAGAAGTTTAGTGTAGGCCTTATTAATGTAGAGCTCAAATTAATGTGTGTCATTCCCTGCATAAATGCTTAACGAAGCCTGGACTGTGCTATCATAAAGTGCAGTCCCCATAAAAGTCAAAACCTGATTTAAATTTGGTACCCACTTATAACTAGTCTTTTTGTTATTGTCCCCCCATCTTCTCAGGTACTGTTCCACCTTCTCTATGTCTCTACCTACCTATCTCTCTCTGTCTAACTCAGTTTACCTTTTTCCAGCAATTGGTGTGCCTTCCCCTGATTCCACTGGCACACCGGTTTCCCTTTTATAATCATATGCAGTATGTAACCATGGGTGTGTCATTCCACTCCCTGTTGCATTGTTACACTAAACCATGATGTAGTTTAACTTGCAAACTGGCCTTGCTTGTCCTCTTTCAGCACAGAGTCCTTTCTAGTGTGTCTACCTTCCAAAAATACTGGCCTGAGCCACTCTTACCCTGTAGAGAAATTCTCACCCAAGCCTATGCCAGTAGAAATAAAATACCCCTTACCAGAGGAAATCAATGAGAACTTAACCTGTCAAATCAGAATTTATTTACCTGAATCTGAAACCTGTAAGACCAGAGTATTCTCACCAGTCCTTGGACTCAGTGGTACCATACTTGATCTTGTGAAGAAAAGAGACTTGTACTACTTTTTTTAAATACTCTTCCCATAATGTCCTTGAATTCAAGCAAAAACTAACCTGTTATCTTCCTGAAATAGTCCGTTTAATCGACTTTTTCCAGTGTATCCAACAACTGTTTTGCACAAACCTCGATACTTCTACAGTGCTGTAGTGCACCCATTGAGGCTATACCTTTAACCTTGAATTTCATTTTGGGTAAGAGGATCAAGTTGAAGAGAACCATATTTAGCAGAATAAAGCAGGTGGTGAGCACCAATTTTGCCAGTGTGGTCAAAAAAGGCATTTTCAAAGTGCTGTGAGCAGAGGTATCATGGCAAGGGCCACAATTTGCCAAATGTTCTCCCAGGATGTTACAGTAGACCGTGCATTGAAAGTTTCACTCTAGGAGACAAATTCATGGTGCACAAACCCATGAATGTCAAAAACAGCCATGATTCTGCTCACGTTCCTGGTCTGATGACCTTCGGGTTCGGACACTGTTAGCTCTCCCGCTGAAAAATTGCTCTCTTTGGGTCATAGCCTGAGACCCAACTCTCATCACGACTGATGTCTCTTGACATGAGAGTCAGGTCAATTTGACACAGAAGTTGATGGCTGCTCTTTTCACAAGTTTGAAGTCCATATTGAAATCACAAAAGCAAACATGATAATGGTCAGAAGGGAGAAAGGTGCTTCTAGGCAGCAATCTAGAAGTAGCAGCCATAGTGGAAGAAGGGGTACAGAGGTGAATGAGGCAACGTTGACCAGGAGAGTCCCCAAATTTAAATAAGATGTGGTTGTACTTTTTATGGCCAGAGTCACAGAATTTTGCCTTCTATCCATACATTTATTTCACTTAGCCACTTCAGGTCATGGATGGACTGGAGCCTAGGTTATACCCTGGGCAGGTCACCAATCTGTTGCTAGTTTAGAATCACCAGTTAACCTAACCGCATGCATGTCCCTGGACAGTGGGAGGAAGCAGGATTAGCCAGGGAGAATCCACACAGACACAAGGAGAAGAATGCCAACCCCACACAGAAGGACCCAGGCTAGTCAGTGGCTGGTAGATTGCTGCTTTGTAGAGATAGTGCTAACTATCACACCAAAGTGGCATCTAGAACTTTGTCATCATACTTCATATAGCAAAAGTCTGAGAACCTTCAAAACTGACTATAGTTGGAGTTTCATTCCTCACAGTCATATCCAATAAAGGCAGCACCTTCCTCTACAGGACAACAAAATTGGGGATAAACAGTCTCATCTGATATTTTTGGAACACTGGTTTCTCCATACATAAGTAACATTTTATTCATATAGCAACTTTGAAGATAACTATCACAAAGTGCTTCACTAAAAATGGTACAAAATAAAACCAATAAATTGCTCAAATTAAATAAAAAAAATGTTTTTAGCTGTTTTTAAAAAGAAACCACAGATCTCAGGCTAAGTGGGAGAAAGTTCCAGAGTTTCGGGGCCAATGTGGTAAAACCCCCTGATCACAGGAGCTCAGGGAGCTGCTGGGGATGTATCCATGTAAAGGGTTACTGATGTAAGCCAGTGCTTGCCCATAAAAGCTCCAAAATTCAATAACACGAATGTGAAGTTGATGGGGTGCCAGTACAACTGAATTAAGGGTGTGGCATGAGAATACTTACAAGACTTAGTTAGAAGCCTCGCAGTCTGAACAACTTGTAGCCATTCCAAGGAGGTTTTGTTGAGACAAGTGAACAAGGAATTACAACAGAGATGAAATGAAGGCATGAACAACAATTAAGTTGGAGAAGAAATATGAATCTCAGCACTAGTACACTATGTAGTGCTGATCACTAGCTATGTCTGTATTACAGATAACCAAATGCTCACCTGTGAAAATTAGAACAGAAATTCTGCCAGTGCAGGTACTAACATCAAAAGGATGTAATGGACGAAGAATATAAAAAAATTCAGTTTTGCTGAAAAGATTTAAAAATTTACACAATACAAAGATACAAACTAACAGTTTGAGAGTTTGAGAATCCAGCTTCGAGACCATCCTTATCACGTTGATCACTGTAGTGAAGGGTAATCCATACTTGCTAAATTGGTTTAATCCATCTATCTTATTTGTGCATGGCCTTGCCTTTGCCATAGCTAAATCTAATGTGATTAGTGAGGCCTGCTGTCACTGTCACAGGCACCCAAGGTATCTACTAAAGTCTCAGCACATTCCTGGAGACACACTGAAAATCACCCAAATGTCAGGTGTGTTTGCAAAGACAGCAGTTGCTAAAGCAACCTGCTTCTCCAACACTGTAAGGACTTGGGAGCATATACAGTCTACAACAATCATCATTTTCAAAATTTAAAGAATAACTTTACAATTTTCTCTGTGTTTTATATTGTATACAAATCTGTATGCTGTCAGAAAGTCACACCTTTTCAGTCAGATAAGGTTCATTTATTAAGAAAGATAAGGGTACTATATGTACAAGCAGTTAAAAAGACAAATAATAACAGCTTTCACTTGTCAAAGCAAGAGCCATAAAGGAACATAAAGGAAGACAGTGATCAATTCTTAGAACCTTACTTTTTTGAGTAGGAGTATTTGGTAGAAAAAACACAAGAGACATGCTGAGAGAGTTTGCAGATATACAGTTGCCTGCAATGCTGAAAACAAGGTTAGTTAGAGAAACGAGAACAGCAAAGCAACAAGCTGCAAGAGCTTCTCTGCAGATAATTCGTGACAATATGCAAAACTCATAGACTGTATGTAAAAATGGATTTAGTCACTATGATATCGCACACTATTTTATGATTCCCAGTTATAAAGACTTGGCTGAACTTTTCAGCTAGGACCATTGTGGGTGGTTTGAAGCCAAAAGTGACAGCACAGGATGAGAGTTAACTAGCTAGGGCTAGCAAGCTTGGTTAGCAACATGCATCCACAGACACAGTTACCTCAGTGCTAATTACTGTCAAGTGGCATATAGATGACTGTAAAAGTTATCGTGGTTCACTCATAACATTAAATCTTTGTTTTTATGTTGGGTATTTTCACATGGAAGTCTGTGGTGAAAGACTTTCTTTAGGAGGCAGCCTCAAGTGACCACTCTTTGGCACTTCCATATTAGCCTCATTTTTCAGCCCTAGAAGATTTTGCTAGGTGACACTGACCACAATACACTCTTCAGTCTAGTATTCATATAAATATACTTACACTGCAGCTGTAAAACAGCTGACAGAAAAAGAGTACTAAGATGTACACTTAGCTCTGAGAGCTTGGAGATAGCAGCAAAGAAAAAAGTTCACCGACATTTTGATGGAGCATCTCACACAAAATTGCTTATGCTGTAGTTGTTGCAGTGAAAAGAACATTTTATAACCTGCCAAATGGAAAATAGTATATTTTCATCTGTGGCATACATGCATACCATCATAAATTCTCAGCATACCTAAACCCCAGAAACCTCAGAACTGAAGACTTTTTTCCCACAGAGTGAAATTGAACACGGTTATACTGAGTAGCTCTTTTTAAAGGACCTTTTTTTAATAATGAAGATTATCAAGCTTTACATACACAGATACTTTTTGTAAGTGGAATCAATGAATTGTTAGGTTTTAATCTTTTAATAGCATTGAAAATATAGACATTTTTCAAACTTATTCTTAAATACTTTGTTTTTAATGATTAGCCATGAATTTAAATTAAATGAATACTCTACACTCTACACTGTAGTTTTTGCCAGATGAAATATTCTTTCCTTTTTAATTTTGTTCTTTTTTTCAACCAAATTGAGATAACTACTTGCAGACATATTTAGAATTTGAAAAGAAACACAGTCATACTAGTCTGTGTACCTTTAGAATGCAGTAGTACTATAAGTAGACTCATATTTATCAGAATAGATGGAGGGTTTTGTGTTAATCTATCAATAAAGAAATACATCCACATATACACATCTACTTTAAGCTTGCAGTTATTTACCTTTTGGACACTGGGGGGCAGCGCAACAAGCTGTGAGTTGAGAGACCTCTTATGAAATAACTTTCTCACTCTGTGCAAAAGTCTTGAGCTGCCCATCATTTCTTTATATTTTGCTTCCAGGAAGCCAGAGTTTCCTTGTGACTTTCTCTGGTGATGTTCGTAAGATATAGCAACGTCTTCATTTCAACGTCTGACAGAGGACCCGTGAGATGCATGTGACCCCTCAGTTGATCCATCTATGGTTTGCTCGTCAGTTCGTTGCAAATCGTCTCATTGAAAGATTGGCTGTCAAGAAGCCTTTCTTAAGGTAGGATAACAGGGAAAAAGGTTGAGGCATGCCAAATTACATAAGAACTGTACAAAAATCAGTGGTAACAGGTCTTAAGAATTGATGAATCAGAATTTGACATTTTTTATTTAAATTGTCATCAGTATACGCAGATGAGGTCAGAAGAGAGGCACAGTGAATATCTGCAGCCATCTTTAAACACAGTGGAGGATCTGCCATGTTTGGTGCCTGGGTTTGAGCCAGTGATTTGGGGGATCTTGTAAAAATGAATGGACCTATGAACGCAGAAAAGTACCCTCAGATTTTGTCATGGATTGACCTTCCCAGAGTGTGGATCTCAACATAACCGAAGCAGCATGTGATCATCTGGAATAAAGGCAGCCAAAATACAAAGAGGACCTTTCGAATGTTCTTCAAACATGGGAAACATCCCTGAAGACCTCTGGACGAAATTACCAGAAAGCTTGTCTAAGATATTTCAGGTTGCATTAGAGAATAAAGTTGGTCATACAAACTACTGAATTTCAAGCATGTTAGAATTGTACAAACTGAATGGGTTCCTCAAAACTTTTGCAACGGTTCTCTAAGTTCTTTCCAATTTTTCTTTCTCTTTTCCCCCTTTTTTTAAACATTGTATTTAATGTCCTCCAGTCCAAGCTATTCTCAGATTTGTTTCTCCAATCTAATTAGTTCTTACAATAGGCACAGACCAACAAATCCAGCAACACATTTTAATAACAACTTGAATTATTCAGTCCAACAGAATGGCCACCACAACCCCCAAGACCCCAACCCCCTATAGACTATGTTTGCTCCCCAAACACCAACAAATAAACAAAATACCAGAAAAATAGTTTGAATTACAAAAAAAATCACAGAAAAAGAAAAATGTTTTAACTGTGCCAAAGAGCAAAATAATTAGATGTGGATGATTAAACATTAGGCCACTCATCCTCAATAGTCCTTGTTAGTATATATACTTGATGAAATTTATTGATTGATTTATTTTTTGTCTCAGGGCTTAGGCCCCATCACGTCTTAAAGACCATACCGTACTATAATATGCTAATAGTGCACTTCACTCTCAGATTGCAGGCTTCATAGAGGAGGTGGGTTAGATGAAAGAGAGTCTGAAAATGGAGAAAGATGGAGCGCACAGATTTAAAGGCGAGCGAGAAGATGACTGGACTAGAGTAATGATGTCAGTGTTGAGATTGGCAGTGTGGGAAACTTAGGCATCAGCTTCATATTATCACCCTCGATCACTTGCAAAAGATGGCTGGCTCTTCTTGTTTTTCTGGAGAATTCTTCTTGTTCAAAGGAAGTTTTTCCTTCCCACTACTGCAAGGTGCTTGCTCCTGGAGGGCCATTTGATTGTTAGGGTTTTCTACAGAATACTAAAGGGTCTTTGCCTTACAGTACAAAGTGCATTGAGGTGATTGTTTTTGGTGATTTGGCACTATATAACTAAACCTGAATTGATTAAACTGGTAAGATCTGAGAAATTCCCTTGCAGGTTGTTAGTTCTTCAAAAATATATTATAGTAATATAAATAATAATAATAATGATGGCTGTAGGTATACATAACTAAAAACTAAAAAATGTTTTTAGTAATGTTTACATATATTATAAAATATATTTGTCTGAAAACTCAGTGTTCAATGTGATAGGCTGGTTAGGATCACAGTTTTGTATTTGTGTGTCAGTTTGATTGAACATGCTTGGGATGGTGTCAAATTTCACACTCTGATTTCAATCACCATTAACGATAATGTTTGCGGTTCACTGGTGCTGCAAATGTATTTAGGTTTATTTGCGCTTTTTTGCTTTTGTTGAAAAAAAAATCAACCTGCTGCTGTTAGAAACAACGTTAATGAGAGTGCTAAAAGGCAGTTAAATTGTGAGCCAGAGAAAATTCTCCTAGGTTAATCTACAGATTGCTCATTGTGCCAAATTGTGCCAGATACTAAAACAACTGATAGCTGAAATAAATAGCACTGGAACTTGCTGCAATACAGTCTTCTCTGTAACCTTGGATACAGACGCTAAACATTGTAGCTTACCCAGCAAACCCACATGGCTATCTCTTTGGACCAACCCCTAAGTTGGTCCCTCAACCACGACATTGAACCCAAACAAAATACAAAAACTGTTCAGGAAAGGCTTGAGAAACAAAGACCAAAGTCACCCTGCTTTCCAAGCTAACCAAATCCTAATCAAATCCAGCCAAATGGGCTTTTGGGCTACACCTAAATGATCTGCTGCTGACTTCCTGATGTCAGACAAAATCCCCACAGAAGTCCTTCCCCTGCCTATACAGATTAGAGATGTTGAGGCAGCACTAGTGGACCTTCACATTATTAGGCAGATATTTCATATTTTGGCTGGTGGGTATAATATTTTTATATGTTTTATTACAGCTTTTAGACATATTTTTTACTATTAGTAATAGTACTAATGAATATATAAAACTAATGATTCAGTAGCTTATACAACTCTCCCAACTTCAGCATACTTCTTGTTTCATTTTGTGAATTTGAAGTTATAATATTTGTGTTTCATCACAGATTTAATTTTAAAAACACCATCACCAAGTTAGAGATGAAAGCAATTTCCTTAACTCCCTGTAACGTGCCACCCTAGACTGATTTAGACCTCGAACAACCCTCTCAATCACAGCTGCCCTGTTGTTCTCAGATATTGCACACGGAGCAAATCGGGTTTGTAAACTGGGAATGTATTGTGACAGAAAGGGTGAGCATCATCTGGTTTTTCAACTTCACAATTTGAAAACTTTTGATAAAGGGAATTCAGGCAAAACTCTTTTGGATGAATTTGTGAAGCAGAAAGAAAAAAAAGCAGTTTGGAAGACTAATAAAAACTGGTAACTGCAGGAGAGCGTGTTGTGTTTTAGGGGCAGAGGAAACATTAGTAGTAAATAATTTTCCATCCAATAGACCCATGAGCTATGGAGCGTAATCTCGAGAGAAATTAAATCTCTGTCAAAGTCTGCAATGCAGAGATAAAGTAATATTACTGTATGAGCAATGGGTAGTCATGCTAAATAGTTAATAGCATAACAGCTCTAGGTTATAGTTTTCAACAGGCAACCTGTGGTTAATATTAAAAAGCACGATTCTCACTTCAGCTGTCACTGATTTTCTAAAAAGTCTGTCTAAGAAGCTGTGATTGAATGATCTTATAGAGGACCTGAGGCTTTAAAGATCCTGATGCCCTTGGGGTCAAATGGTGACCGCTAGTAGCTAATTCTCTAAATATCCTGTTTGGTCTGATCTAGCTGAGGCTGACTCGGCATTGTTAAAGGGAACAGTCAGCGTGTCCTCTGTGGGCAGACATGTGCTGCTTCTTCTGACACCATGCATTGCTTCCCCCTAGGGGTCAGGCCATAGATCCAGCCTTCCTTAATGGGAGTGTGGGCATGAGGAAATAGGGAAGGCATAGAACAGGACCTGTCTACAAGCAGAGGCACACTGATGTGTACCACATTCATGCCAACTTAACAGCCACTGTGAGCGTGGGCTTTTAGGCACTGAGGTGTGAAGAAAATATATTCTAAGACTTGTTCATTTCACAGAGTCTGTGATGAATTTACTCACCAGGAGACCAGGATCATCACTATAATTCTGGGATGCTTACAGCTCCTAATAAATTGAGCAGAAACACCCGTGGCTGTCCATTGTTCACCCATTTCACCCTCTATCATCTGGCCTCCACTTCCATAAGGCAGTGCTATCACATCATCTATCCCTATGAGGTTTTGTCCACTACCGGCTACCCCTGATCACCCCTGACTAGCTCTGACTGGGGGCCAGTGCTTTATATGGTAGATGTGAGTCTTGATAGGATTTGACAACTTTATTAGGCACAAATCAGGCGGCCGCACTTTCATTCTCTGGTGGACATGTGAGCGATGTGCGCCCCAAGCTGTGGTTCTCGTCATGGGTGGAATTCTCTTTTTCACTTTTTCCTCTATCTCTTTTTATTCAAAGCCCCTTGGGTCCTTCTCAGACTTTATCATTCCCTCCCCTCAGCGCTCTACTGCAGGAGCCTTTAGGGGACATATTGTTGCTTGAATTGTTGATCCTGTCATTAATGAATAGTATCAAGCTCACGACAAAACCAACCACACTTGTCACTTTGGACCATTGTTAATGCCAAGTCACATTAAGTCACATGACATAGCTTATCAGCCTGTCCACACCATGCGGTACACATGAAACTAACTGTAGCGGTTCACCATAAAATACTTTTGGCCATCACGAAACAGGAATATATGAGAAGGCAATGAAATACAATTGGCTTTAGAGATAATAAATTAATCCGAGGATAAATAATAACTCCACTCTGCTTTTCTCGGGTGCAATAATTTATTTCAGCGCAACAGAGGAAGAAGAAAAATCCATTTGTCAGTATGTCTCAGTGAGGGGTTAAACAGAGGGAATCCTGAAGAGATTAACACAGGCATGTTCCCCAAGCTCCTCACTCAAGAGCAAAATGAAAATCACCCAATTTCTTTGAGAAAAGTTTGGGCAAATTGAGAAGCATTATGGAGAGAGGGAAGCCGAAAAAGGATTTCATGCATTAACATTTCCTTCTCACTTCAGCAGCATTCATTCTGGCTTTGTTAACAGTCCTCCACCCCAAAGGGAGATCAGAAAAGAAAGACAGAAGGCATGGACAATTTCCATAAGTCGCTTCTTTTCATTGCATGTATGCAAGTGAAAGTATAAGGTCTGAAAAGAGGCAAAGTCCCTTCTACAGTTACAGAAGTGGGATCTTCTATTTTTAGGATTTGATTGTTGATCTCTAAAAACAGGGGAAAAAAATCAAAACAACAAAAACATAAATAACAAGCAAACAAACAAAGAAAACAAAAATGGATAAATTCTATCCAAGGCTCAAGTGATTCTTGTAAGAGAGATTTATCACACGCCTTCAGGACATGCACTACATTGGAGGACAAAGCACGTTTCCACCACACTGTTCAGCACAGCGGATGAACTTTGCATTGCACGAAACAACAAGTACAGTTTGATGTGAGTTAAGACATCAATCCCTTTGTGGCTGCAAACACAACAATATATGATAACGCCTAAGAAGAAATATCAACTCAGTGTTTTCGGCGCGCGACTGATGTAGCAGCGGCAAAATGAAACAGCAGCAATGTCAGGATATGAAACTGTCCTGTTTGGAAACAGCAGAGTCTTGGAAGAAAAATCAGTGATATATCTGTGATAAGTTATGATTGTTTTTGGAAATATATGGAAATCATGCAGAAAATGGGATTTTCTAAAAGTGCAGTCACATTTTGGCTTTTCTTTCTTTCAAAGCGACAGCGCTGCCTGGAAAATGAGGAGGAGAAAAGGATGGATGTGTGATTTCTGGTTCAGGCAGAGACAGATTATGATTGATAATACGACCTAAATTTCACATTTTTGATCATTTACTCTAATATGCGTAGGAAAATGAGAATTCGTGTTGACCTTCTTTTTGTATTCCAGCTCAGCTGTTATTTTTCAAGGTGATGCACACTGAGTCCACTTTGGCTGATTATTCAACAATCCACAGGCATGCTGAAGACACAATGACATTGACAATGCAAATGATCAGTAGATAAGGATCATTACTTTCACAATAAGGGAGTCAGTGTCATTAAAAAATCAAATGCCTTTCACGACATCCTCTTGCATCTCTACCTAGGAAATTATACACACCGGGTAGTACACAGTGCTTCCTTTAACAGTTTTGGTGTGGATCACCTGATGATCCCTGCTATGTATTGTTGTGTTTGTTGGGGAAGGG
This sequence comes from Benitochromis conjunctus, assembly GCA_015052645.1. Taxonomy (NCBI): domain Eukaryota; kingdom Metazoa; phylum Chordata; class Actinopteri; order Cichliformes; family Cichlidae; genus Benitochromis; species Benitochromis conjunctus. Next base: position 25,731 of record VOQK01037670.1, read on the forward strand.
ACTCGTAGGTGAGCATTTAATTGTGTAAATTATAGTGCATCGGGTTACAAGAAAACACAAGGATGTAAGACAGGAAAGACAGGATGTAACAAAGGTGGGACGCCAAACAGCAGACCGTCGAGCTGTGCAGAGATTAAAGGCCCTGCAGCAGAGACAGTGGTGGCTACATGGAAGAGCCCACGCTCTAAATTAAATTAACAGGAGATGGGCTCATTAGCAGTCACCTGGTTACTCAGCAAGTATCTATGTACTATAGGCAACACAGGAAAGGCAGTCAGATGGTAATATCTGTTTTTCCAACTGTGACATTCTAAGAAAAGTGTTTTGTGAGAAGTTGCTCTACTTTTTTAAGAGGTAGGTAAGGAGGTGGACATGGCACTGTAATGCTTTCACTCAGACTACAATTAAAATAGGAAGGCATTTTTTTGCTGTCAGAGACTGATTGCAAGTTGTAGTTATCAGCTGGTTGACCAGAGACTGAGGATCACTTTTGATCACAAGGCTATTAGTTCTAAAGCAAATTATATGTTGGCCCAGTCTTTCATCCAATCAGCTGCACTTGTACAAAAACAATAGGAAAGGGAGAGCAACCTTCATGCATCTTCACTGTGTAGTGTTTATAATTCATGTGAACACACCTCACATCATAAGCACTGGTCTCAGTGGGAATGAATGCAACAAAGGGATTTAGGTCTAATGGCTGTGCTTTGCAAACAGACTTCAAATGTAGCACTGAAAAGTGGTAGTGTGACCGAATGTTGTATTCAGCATGTTCACGCTTCGTGCTCAATGGTGCCATCAGAGCACACCTCATTGCATCTTGCTTTAGCTCACTAATGAATTAGAGAGAACACCATCCTTTCATCACCTGAGCCTCATCAGGTTCCTGTCCAAAACTCATCACCCCCTGCCAGGTTTCTCTTTTTCCTCTTAATCACTACTCTCACCCTTCAGTTTCCCGCTAAAGCAATCTTGCAGTCTGATACTGAAACAAGAAAAAGAAGATTGCAAGCCATTCACAGAGTGATTTTTGATCCCCGAGAAAGGCTTGTGATTTTGCAGAGGCTGTTCTAATTGTTTATTCCGACAAAATGATAATTAATCTGCATCACTGGATGGACCTGCTTCCGCATGTACAGGTGAGCCGGCGTCAGGCTTTCAGTTTGTATATGTGGCATTGCTTTTGTTCCAGGGCTCGACTGTGTGCTTCATTTGCATAATTGTAATTACCTGTGTGGGCAGAAGACCGGCTGCTGCCCCAGGTATGAAGGCTGTTTTCTTCCCATCTTCCTTATTCAACTGTGAATCACTTAAATTGCCCAGTCTAAACAGCATGCAGAATCTGGGTGAGTTACAGCTTTAGAAATCCTGCTTTCCTTAATGACAGGTTTTGCTGAATGCTGCCTGAACTGGCTTTTGAGGAGGAGAGGAAAATGAGCGAGTGAAAGAAGAAAATCAGAGGTGTTTTTATTCCTGCTGACCAAACACTTTTTCCTCTGACTTGATGCATTTCTCCTTTTTTTTTTTTTTTTTCCCTTTCCTG
>VOQK01037672.1:29395-39395 GCA_015052645.1 Benitochromis conjunctus
TCGTAATGGAAAGATGAAGTTTGGTAGTGTTTGCTTTAATTTAAGAGTGGGTGAATAAATAGTGCATTGAAAGAGATGATTTATTCAGAGAAACGGCATTCAGACAAGAAATGAAGATTTGTATGGACTGCATCATAGTTGGGAGGGGTAAAGGAAATAGATAAAAATGTGTGAAAACATTCCCCTTCCCCTATCTTTGGAATTATATATATATACAGTCAAGCCCATAATTATTCATACCCCTGGCAAATTTGGACTTAAAGTTACTTTTATTCAACCAGGAAGCTATTTTTGACTGGAAATGACACAGGTGTCTCCCAAAAGATAATAAGACGATGTACAAGAGGCATCATTGTGGAAATTTTTTTTCTCAGCTTTTATTTACATTTGAGCAAAAAGTGTCATGTCCAGAATTATTCATACCCGTCTCAATAATCAATAGAAAAACCTTTATTGGCTATTACAGCAATCAAATGCTTCCTATAATTGCAGACCAGCTTTTTGCATGTCTCCACAGGCATTTTTGTCCATTCATCTTTAGCAATGAGCTCCAAATCTTTCAGGTTGGTAGGATGTCTTGCCATCACCCTGATCTTTAGCTCCCTCCACAGATTCTCAATTGGATTCAAGTCAGGACTGTGGCTGGGCCACTGCAAAACGTTAATGTTGTTGTCTGCTAACCATTTCTTCACCACTTTTGTTGTGTGTTTTGGGTCATTGTCGTGCTGAAATGTCCACTGGTGCCCAAGGCCAAGTTTCTCTGCAGACTGCCTCGTGTTGTTGTTGAGGATCTTCATGTATTGCCCTTTTTTAATGGTGCCGTTTACAGTGATTAGGTTCCCTGGTCCATTGGCTGAAAAACACCCCAAAGCATTAGGTTCCCACCACCATGTTTGACAGTGGGTGTTCTTTGTGACCAAACAATTCAATTTTTGTTTCATCTGACCATAACACAGAAGACCAGAAGTCTTCTTCTTTGTCCAGATGAGCATTTGCAAAGGCCAAGCGAGCTTCTGTGTGCCTTAGCTGGAGAAGTGGCATCCTCCTTGGTCTGCATCCGTGGAAGCCAGCGGTGTGCAGTGTCCGTTGGACTGCCTGCCTTGAGACATTGCCACCGGCAGAGCCCAGATTCACCAGGATGGCCTTGGTGGTGATCCTTCGATTCTTTTTCACCTCTTTCACCATCCTCCTGGCCAGCACAGGTGTCACTTTTGGCTTCCGACCACGTCCTCTGAGATTTTCCACAGTGTGGAACATCTTCTATGTTTTATCTTAGCCATGACTGTCCACAAACCAACTGCAGAGAGCTGCTGTTTTTTACCTGTTGAGTTGATTAAAACAGCAGTTCCCAATTAATCAGAGTAATCAGGATGGTTTAGAACAGCTTGGACTATTTGGAATGGTACAGAACTTTGAATTTTCCCAGAGACTGTGACAGTTTGTGAAGGGTATGAATAATTTTGGACATGACACTTTTTGCTCAAATGTAAATAAAAGCTGAGAAGTATTTGTTTTTTCCCATAATGATGTCTCTTGTACATAGTCTTATTATCTTTTGGGAGATGCCTGTGGCATTTCCGGTCACAATAAACTTACTGGTTGAATAAAAGTAACTTTAAGTTCAAATTTGCCAGGGGTATGAATAATTATGGGCTTGACTGTACATTATACTGCTCTATGAAAAGGATGATTATTGCATCCTTCAATGTCTCTTAAAAAAAATATATCCAAATATAAAGGATAACTTTTTTACCATATTATAACAGTCTCTCTGTCTGTCTTTAATTTTTTTTTTTAATCCAGAAACATCTCCTAGACCATCAGGAGTTCAGTATCCAAACTTAGCACATTTGTTCTTCAATCATTTGCATTGTTTTTCAAGATTTTACTCACTGTGCAGCAATTTGGTCAATGACTGTTGTGTTTCAATGTGCTACATAATAAAGTGACTTGACTAGCAATGTACGAAAATGAGCCGTTTTATGCTTTTATTTATTTAGCAACCTATAAGAGCATCATAAAGTTTTAATTTGACAACAACAGCATCTCATTTATACCCACAAAAGCTAGATAATACTTCCCAAGCAACTACCTTGCAACAGGCTAAAATGACCTGACTGCGTATAAAAGCGTATAAAAAAAATCAATAAAAAAAAATCTACAAAGCCTTGTCTCGTACTTTTCTCACTGTGATTAAATGTCTGTAGCATAGGCATGCACTAAACAAGAAGAAAACAATGTAAACAATATTTTATCAATTTGACTGCCTTCAGATGTTTACAGTATTTCTCTATGATCATCATCCCGTGTAATCCGCATGCTTAGAGACTGGCTAACCTGCATATAGTCCAGCTTAAGTAAACCTGAAAGTTACTCTACACAAAAGCTTCCATTTGATGATTCTGAAGCTTAGCAGCAGCCAGAAAGAAAAAGCTAATGCAGTTTCATACACAACAGAGGTCTGTGTAAGTGACCTTTCATTTGCACAGACCTCTGTGCAAGATTGTGTCCCAAATGTTAAACCACAAGAAGGTCTAGGAGGTGAAGGAAGTAACATAACTGGAAAGAGAAATATAAGGAGGCTGTTCGGGTCTGTGTGAAAAGCTTTATCACTGAGATGTTATCAGAGGAAAGCATACTTAACTTTAGGGAGAGCCAAGGCCAACACAACAACCAAAACAGCTCTAACTTAAAACCAAAGTCCACTAACTGATTAACTCAGCCAAACAAAAAGATTTCAAACCTATATCTCAACTTCCTATTGACCAAAGAACAACAGAGGAAAAGGGTGGATATCAAAAGAAAACGGCAGCTCTCCCATACAAGCTTCCTCGGGACACTAACAGAAGGTAGAGAAACAAAGGACAAATCAGAGTGGGGTAAAACCAAAATCAAGCTAGCCTGAAATGCAAGCCCAATGAAAACAAAAACACAGGCACACAAACCAAGGCTAGCAGCGCCCCCAGAAACATCTGACATTCTGACAAACACAAAAATGGCCAAAGGCCCCAAAATCTCGCTTCAGGCAACTTATACAGGACTTGGAGAGCAACCATTGGCTGCCACACTCAGACTTCAGCCAATGACACAAACCACAGGGACATCAGCAGCCAGTAGGAGGGAGGGGTGGGACTCAGGTCAGGACCTGGAAGCAGCATGGTAAACATTAACCTCATGCATTTTCCTTTATATTCTTTTAAGGGAAGATAACAACAGGCAAGAAAAAGACAGCAACCAGCAACGGAGTACACCAACTGACAGACAGAAGGGAAGGCTGAGCAGACAAAGATGTTTTACTGTGCCACATCAAATTATCGAGCTCCATTTGCAGTATTATCATTGTAGATTAACATTTTTATGAGTGTGTGAAATTACCCATGAACTTCTATTGCCATGCAATACAATGAGGCACACGAGCCCCATTCCATGAATGGAGAAGCTGATAATAAAGAGGAAGCATTTTCACATCATCTGCTTTTGAAGAGAAAGGTTTCATGCGTCAGTTGCATGTTAAGGCATTAAAACTTTTGGAGCCCTTTAAAATACTCCAGTCACAATACAGAATAATAGTCTCACGTCAAGGTCACCACTACAAATATAGCTCTGAGAACTGTCAGTCACACCACAAAAGCTCATTGTGTGCTTTATATTATTGTTGTGTGAAAACCTAGACCTGAACCTCAGCTAATAAGTAAAAGAGAACAGCCTATTTCATTCACAGGTGTCTTTTAGTTTCCTCAGCTCTCAGTCTTTGGAGAACATTGGTCAGACAACATGTAAAAATGTATCCTCCTGTGGCTCTGCTGGAGTGTTGCTGTGTAAAATTGCCAGACTTATCTTGATCACTGTTCCAGAGCACAGCTTTACAGGGGATGAGAGGATTGTGAGCTAAAATAGAGTTTGGTGAGGTTTTTTTATCTTAAAGCACACGTTGAAGGATAGACCGCGTCGGCAGCCTGAGCCTCGAGTACGCTACGGCGCTTCTTGATAATCTTGTTGTTACATTAACAGCAAGGATAAAAGTGTATCCTTCTCCCACACAGGAGACTCTATACACACACAGAGAAATTCATCTGCCAGCCATCTGAGGTTTGTAAACATAAACAATAAGTACAAATATGTGCTTACTTAAATTGCCAGCCCCTTTGCCGAAGAGGAAAAAAACATCGGGATGAGTCATCGATTTGAATCTGAATTGTGCTCTCTTCACGACGCCTTTCTCTTGTTGACACTGAAGAATAAAGACTTTTGACATCAGAGCTACAAGACTTCTGGCTATCAGCACAAAAAAACAAGAACTGATATTCCTGTTGATTGGTACCATAAAGCTGCCATGGGTCACAGGATCAATTTCGCAATAAAGAGGGTAAACAGCACACTGCCCAACAGCATCTGAAGATATGAGATGCAGTCATTCTTGTGTGTTTTTCAGCCATGCTCCATGACTACTGTCACATGTGATTGATGGCTTTTTTTTATGCCTCAACACATCGCTATCAATAACTGTCAACACGATTACCACAATAACTGGCCATTACTTTGCATTGCATGTGGCCTGCCCCTCGACAGGTTAAATACATGTTTGCTTTTCTTTTTCCTCTATGCGGCATACAGTCCAATCCAAGCCAGCAGGAAAACTCTGACATATATATTTGAAAAGCAGCAGCTCTCATATAAAAATGATATATTTCATTTGCATAGCAGGCTGGCAGTGTGTTCAGAAAGACTAGATAGTACCCTGTTGTTGTTCCTGCTGTCAGGAAGAGGCAAGGCTCCTTTGTTAAATGCCCCAGTGTTGACAAGTATTATGACCGTGAGCAGAATTGAAAAGCCATGTAGACAGATTTCATTCAGCACACACTGATGACTCACTGGCTTACTGAAGTGAATTCTGATGCCACACATTTGAAACTGCTCAGAGCTGCGAGGGCAACTATAACCACAACGCTGCCTCCATGTATACTTAAAAGGACCTTAGCAAGGCACAACACAAAGAAACTGTCATCGGTGTTGCAAAGAACTTTAGATAGCAGTAAATAATCAAACCTACATCAATAAAGATGAGACGCAAAAGCCAAGAAAGGCCTGGACATGGAATTAAAAGTTGAAAGAAAAATACAGCATCTGTAATCTTGCTGACTAGGAAAAAGTAAAGAGGAACTATTACATTTTTTATTTGCCCATGATGCTGACTTATGGAATGAGTATAGGTAAAGCCATAACTTTACCTCCTTCTGCTTTTGATCTACAGATCAATATTTGATTATAAGAAGTCTGGCTGGATCAGTGGAGACACACACACACACACACACACACACACACTGTTTGTGGGAGTGTCGGGCAAACAACAGAAGAACTAGGAAGAGATAGATGAGCTGGCAGAGAGAGACTACTCTTAAGGTCCAGGCTGTAGATAACTTCACATCTTTCACTATCTGTTCACACAATCCCGCTCTGCTTACAGCACTTTCTCCAGGATCATGCACCTCCTGTACACAAACTTAACAAGGTATTTTGATCTTATTAATGTGCGGGCATAATCAGCATGATATATTATACTTAATCAGCTATGGTAATAAGGTCATTCATTAAGCCACACAATGCATTAATTCACAAATACTTTAATGACTTCACACAACTCCTGGGATCTATAAATTAAAACTTTGTATTTCAAAGCACTGAAAGTCATTTTAAAAAATAATTGTACCCCCATTAAAATGCAAATTCATTTATCTAGCTGTCCTGAGAACAGCTCGTGCAATGGGTGGTTACGTTTTCTGCTCTAAAGCATGGCGTGTGCTTGTTGTTGTGTTGCCGCAAGCATATGGACATACTGCTTGGATTGCATCACACCTGAATGTTACTCAGCTTGCCACCATGCTGTATGCTTTAGGACCATTCTAACACCACCATATTCATTTAATGTGCTAATATTTGAAAATTAACTCTAAATACAGAGTAAAGGTGCAGATGATTACAATGACACAAGTTTTGCTTGCTTGTCATTCAGAGACTGACGTGACGGACAAAGTAAACTGGCGGCTTTCATCATGTGTAGTCGATTAAAAGCAAGGAAATCATCTAAGGTCCCGCTTAACCTGAGGGAATTATGAATATGCAACTAGATTCCTTATTTGAGATTATGAATGTTGGTATAAAATGTCATGATTCATCACGTCTACATTTCCTGTCTAGCACAAGATGATGGCCTGTTTAAAAACTCACCTCTAAATGTGACCTATTGACAGAGGTAATGGCAAACTCCAGTTCTTTTCTTTTTCCGTGGGCGTTGGCTGCTTTTTAATTTCATTTTCAGTCCAGCCTTTTACCATTTTCAGAGAAACGTCTCAATCCAAAGGGATGAACCAGTGTTGTGTCTACACATAAAGGTAAATTTAGCAAAAAACAATTTTAAATTGTATCTGTAGGCACTTTGTTACCAGCAGTTTGTTTTGTAAACATACAATTCATTCCCATTTCTCCAGTTTAATCTATGAAAAATACCTAACATAACAGATTTTGACAGGTATAAAATAGTAGTTTTTGCACTAATAGCGTTTCCTCGGGGAGCCATTTTTTCTTTTTATAAATTTAAGGAAACCGAACAAGTGGAGGACAATAGAATTGCTGGCTATCTACAGCAGATGAACAGTATCTGAAAGTCACCGCCAGAAGAAATAGGAAAAAACTCCAGTAAAGACCTGATATGGGACCTGAGAGAGGCTTCTGCCCCTTCCATTCCCCAAAGCCTCATCAGAAATGGTCTCAATGTAAGGATGTCTGCCAAGAACCCATTCTTAAGGAAGGGAAAAGATTACACAAGTGGATTGAAAATCAGCCATAAAAGGTGTTCTGTAGTGGTAAAAGCAAATTTGAAACGTTTGCTTCCTGCAGGAGAGAAAAAGAACAACCATCTACAGACATCTGTAAAACTCAGCGGAGGCTCCGTTCTGGTTGGTGCTGCATCTTACTTGACGATCTTGTCAAAATTGGTGGAATTACGAACGCAGCAAAGTACCATCAGATTTTGATCCACCATGTAATACTGTCTGGAAAAGCATCTGGTTGACAACAGTATAATTTTTTCAGCATGGCAATGATCCCAAACACACAGCCAATACAATAAAAACACACTTGGACAGAAAAACCTGGAGAAAGCTTTCCTAAGAGAGTTCAAGCTGTGTTGAAGAATAGATGTGGTCGTACCAAATATTGACTACAAGCTCATTAGAACTGAATTGAACTCTGAATTATTTACTGTATTTCCATTAATGTTTGTACATTTGAATAAATCTCCTGTTTTCCCATTTTCCTAGCAAAATATAGAGAAATGAGATGTGGCTCGAGACTTTTGCACGGTATCGTAAGCTCCACAATACCCACTTATAAACCACACTTACACACACGCACACAAATCGTGGTACCATGTCTAAGTGATTCTCAACAAGGTGCCATCCTATGCTGAGTCCTCCTTGCAAATGCATCACACGCTCTCCTCTGCGCCACTGATCACAGCCGAGTGGATGCTTGGCTTACAGCTCAACACAAAGCCCCATGTTGGGATTAAACACACTGGCTGGTATCAATACCCATAGACGTGGCCTTGCATCACTGTGGCATTTGTGTACTATCCTCAATTCTTCCTCCAAGTTCAGAAAGAGACTGAGGTCAGGGTGGAGAGAAACAGCGTGGGCTGACAGAGTAAGGATAAAGGTAGGATGGATAGATGTTGCTGCCAGGACCTGTCAGCAGTGACAAATGGAAGTTGCAAAGATGAAGCAAGTAAGACATTAGAGAACAGTGATGTGGTGAATCACCAGTATGAGTGTGTGTGTGGCGTCTACGTGGATAGATAGGTACCTGTCTGTGTGCTTTAACAACCGTGTGGGTGAATGTGAATGTAATAGAAAGTGCGTGTCTGTGTAGGTGTATCGATATAGGTGTGTCCCAGCTGCAAGGTGCCATCCCTGACAGCGACCCTCCATGATGTGAGAGTGCTGGGAAATTGATTTAGGTCGTGTCTGAGAATGACAGAGATGAATCTGTGTGTTTGATTACAGCAGAAAAACTACCAAATACCATGAGATTGAAATGGCAGAACAAAGAATAGTATGAGGGGAAAGGTGAAGCAAAAGCTAAAAACACAGAGAAAGAACATTGTTTGTGGATATTACTCACTATCATACTGCAATCGTATTTTCTGTCAGTAGCAACCAGTTTATTGTTATAAGTTGATATACTGTAAAGATAGCTAATGTGGATTTTTTTTTAGTGTTAAGAGAGATAACCTTAAATCATTTTGAAGGGGTTTTAAATTGCATTATTGTCAATTCAAGAGCCAGCACTGCAGTAAGTCACAGTTCAAGCTAAATAATTAGCCCTTTTTATGAGTCAGACTCATCAAGGGTGGCTACACAACAGCCTTTAACCAGATACTGGAGGAATGTGTATGGCTGTGTAAGCGCTATTGATTATTAATAAGAGTTCATTATTTTGGCTTTTTGTGTATTTATTTAGTTTAGCGCTTATTAAATACGCTGCTTCTGGCAACTCACTTCAAAACACAGAGCTTTTACTCGGGCGAAAGATTCGATTTTTCTTTGTACAAGAGTAAATAATCAGTCGACCAGTTAAACTATATTTGTATGGAATTCCACTGCGTTACTCCCAGCATTGGATATAAAGTGGGACATTCAAAGAAAAGAAGGAAAAACAAATATTTTAAGCCTATTACACACTCAAAATTATAACCATGTTCAATTTAAATCTCGCTTCATTACACAATATTGTGATGTAAAAATGAAAATTATTTTTTAAAGTAAATCAAACCTGCCAATGACTGAACACAATTTAATTTATTGAATATAATAAATGGATATGAATTACCAGAGTCTTTTCCAAGTTTCACAACATAGATTTTTTAAGGTCCCTGAACACAACATTTCATCATTCTCCTATGTAGGAGATGAAAAGACAAGCTTCACACTTTCATGACAGAGACCCAAGTTTAAGTCACTTTCGCTCCAAAAATGATCTGCTTATGACGTGATATGTATTTCCTGCTGAAATTAACATGGAAAAAAGTAGATTCATTTTTCATTAACTTCTGTGAGTCTGAACGTAAAGGATCTTTAATTTTCTTTCTTTAACAAGTGTTCCTATGTTTAGCACTAAAGAGTATCTAAAAGCCCAAGCTTTAAACTACGTCCTTCTCCTTCTAAAGCAACATAATGCTTTAGCTGCTTCTATATGAATACAATTTCCCCAGGGAAGAGGGCTTCTCACAAGACAGATGTTGAACCTGAGTGAATACCGAAACATTAAAAAGATTTATCTCCTATCTTAGGGTGCCAAGGGAGTAAAATGAAGGATGTCCCCTCTTTTTAAGTTTATCACTCATATCACGTTTTTCTCTGAGAGGCATGTTAGCCATCGCATCAGGCAGTGTTCTGCCTCCATTCTATAATGTGCTAATTTATAGTTTGTCATTTACACTTACCCGTGTTTAGTCTTTTCTTACTGTCAATGATGTAATATTGACTTAACTTATAACTTATATATATATAAAAAAAACATGTCCATCAATTTTCTTCCACTTTTTTTCCCCAGGTCATGGGGGCAGCAGCACAGAAGCCCAGACCTCTCTCTCCCTCGCCAGTCACCTCCTCTAGCTTGTCTGGGTGAACACCAAGGTGTTTCCAGACCAACCGGCAGATATAATCTCTCCAGCAGGTCCTGGGCCTGCTCTGGGGCCTCCTCCTAGTGGGACATGCTCGGAACAACCAGGAGGCGCCCAAGAGGCCCAAACCACCTCAACTGGCTCCTTTCGATGTGGAGGAGTAGCAGCTCCACTCTGGGCCCCTCCTGAATGACCGCGCATCTCACCCTAGGTCTAAATGAGAGGCCAGCCATCCTTCAGAGAAAGCTGTGTGTTCCAGGGATCCCAGGGGCTATGTTGTCAGGGGGATTTTTACCTACTGGTAGGGTCTCCCATGACAAA